>CAVNYN010204331.1:0-28449 GCA_963692815.1 Nyctanthes arbor-tristis
CCAAAAAATTTGGGGGGGGGGGGGGTCCCCCCTTTTGGCTACCATTTGGAGGACTCTCTTTCCTATTTTGGCTGTCATCTTGATTGTCATTTCCGGCCAAAAAAGGGGGAGGCATGGTTGCCATTTCCGGCCAAAAATTTTTTGGGGGGGGCGAAGAGTCCCCCCTTTTGGCTGCCATTTGGAGGACTCTCCCCCCTATTTTGGCTGCTATCTTGACTGCCATTTCCGGCCAAAAAAGGGGGGAGCCTCCCCCCTTTTTTGGCCTGCTCCCCCCTTTTTTAGCTGGAAATGGCAGCCAAAATTGGGGGAGACTCCCCCCGTTGGGCTACCAGAAAGGGGGGACTCTCCCCCCTCTTTTTGGCCGGAAATGGTAGCCCTCCCCCTTTTTGGCTACCATTTCTGGCATCCAAAAGGGGGGTCTCCCCCCTCTCTTTTTTCTTTTTTTTTTTTTTTGTAAAAACATTAAAATATTTAATTTTTAGTTATTTTACGATAATACCCTTGACCGTAACGGTGGAAATGAATTGAAAACGTTAGAAGACTTTAGGTGTAACACTATTGAAAGGTTAGAGGCTTCCACAATGAAAATTAAGGTTGAGATGTAATCTCAACAAACCTGAAAAGTTGGGGACGCTAGCTGTAGATTATCGTATTTCAAATGAGTTGGAGGTGCAAATTGCAAATATTCGAAAAGTTGAGCCGCATGATGGAAATAATAAAGAACTTCCACGGCAAGAAAATGTTCGTGTTTCATGACGTGGAATTCTACATGTGCTGTACTAAGCTGAAAATTTTCACGGGACCACAAATTCCACTGAACTCTATTCTCAGGTTTACACAATTAGGAAATTTGATCAAGCACTAGATAGCTAATACCGTTAATGTAGATAGTGTGATATAGTAACTCTGTGATTTATGAGTGGTGATTTACACATCAGTGTAATATGTCATATTATTGTTTAGTGCCGCCATGACCCCAGACATTTAGTGCATGAAACCAAGAAAACTAGTGCACTTTACACTCTTCACTTCCTTTCACTTGCTTCTCCATAATGATCAACTGGACAAGTGCGTCCACATCCAAGGATGGATTGATACGGAGAAAAAAAAAAGGTTCTATTGTTACGTGTAAACTCGCTATTTTCTCAATTATTATTCTTTTGTTGCATTGTATATTTATTTAAATTAGAGACTAGTCTTCAGTCTAATTGACATTTTTACAATAAAGGATAGATAGATAATTATAAATACATTGAGGCATACACCCCTTCATTGTCCAATAAGAAAATATATTTCTCCTGTCTAAATAAATAACATTTTTCTTTTCTCAATTATTATTGATTTGTGCATTGTACATTTCGCATTGGAGATTTCGTAATGAAAGGTTGATAGTTTTGCAAAATGGAAAGCCACCCAATTACAATTTACAATTGGTTGATTGTTTATTAGGTATTACAAATTAGTTAATGTTGTTTCTTTTGAGGAATGATTATTAGTGTGATTGGATAAGATACGCACATGGCATGGGAAGGATTCCTATGCTTCCAATGAGTTGGCTACTGATTATAGGGCTCAATTAAAATTAGACTCTATCAATTTTTTTTTTTTTTTTTTTTGGGGTTAAAGTAATGGGTGTCATGTTTATCCCGACAGCTCGAGCTCTTGCTTCCCATCTGCCCACTTATTATTATTATTATTATTATTATTATTATTATTATTATTATTATTATTATTATTATTATTATTATTATTATTATTATTATTATCTTTTTTCCCCTAACCATGTGGACGGTACCATTCAACGCTCTGAATATTCTCCTAGTGTGTTGGACAATATGCGTATCAACAAATGTTATTCAGCGTAACGTGGCTTAATGTGTAAAGTAATATATGATGAAAATGTAAATTCATGTATAAAGTGATTTTTATTATTCTATACTTCTTGAATGATAATAGAAGCCAAAAGGATTGTGGGTTGAAAAATTTTTTATGCAATGATAGTTTGATTACAAACAAAATCTTGTTGCTTATGTTGTCCATTCATGTCCAACATGTACAACTAATTGACTGTTTAGTTCCTTACGTAAAATAGTACTCCTTCCGTCTCAAAAAATAAGGCTCGTTTTCCTTCTTTTTATTTGTCTTAAATTATAGCTCACTTATTTTATTGAAGAGCTTTCACTTTTCATTTTCCTAATTTACCCTTAATTAATATGTATTGTTTTATTAATTGATCTAAGGCATAAATAAGGGTATTTTAGAAGGAAAAAAAGTATGAAATCCTTATTTTTCCAATAGGATTAATTAAACATTTCTTAATTTATGTGAAAAAGAAGTGAGCATATTTTTGTGGAATGGGGGAGTAGTATTAGTTAAAATAAATAAATAAATGATAAGCTGTTTCCAAAATGTGATCAATAATGAGATCGATGAACTCCAATCATCATCATGGTTAAAGAAATTAAGAGGAAAACCAAATGGGATATTCTTAGGAATATGCTTATAATATATGATGGGAATCATGTGAATGTGATCATATATAAAAAGTATTAAGTACCATGTGTAAGCACTCATCAGACTGAATTTATGTTTATTATATTTATAACAATTTGGGGGATAGCTAGTTTAGTTCAATTAGGGAATCTTCGGATATGGATGTGTAGATTTGAGTTGGAATGGAAGAATAGATTTTGACAGATACACGGGATGAAGGGTATCGATTATTGGTCACACTCACGAGTATTCTAAAATGCTTCTTGTATGAATGTATTTATCTCTTGTATATCTCATTCATCTCACATGTAAAATAGTTAGAATTTATGCCGTATCCATTTTATATTGCCATCAACTATGTAAGTAGTATGTCTTGTCTAAAGCTAAATTAAGGCTTAATTAACTTGATTTAGATGCGTTTAATGAGTTGTTCTTAAAGGTGGGTCTTAATTAACTAACGAATCATGGTTTAATTTAATCACTTTTAACTAAAGTAATGGGTGTCATGTTGATTCCGACAACTTGGGTTCTTGCTTCCCTTCCTCCCACATTTTCTATCAAACTAATTTGGATGATCCATGTGCACTTTCAATTTGAATATTTGATTCGAAATGCATCTTATGAAACAGCTTTCTAAAAGACTGTGGATCCTTACCTAGAGGATTCGTCGTAGCCATCAATAATCGACGTCAATATTGGTATCATTTTTGTTGTTGTGATATTTAAAAAAAAAAAAAAAGTACCAAATATATTCTTAGAAAGATTAGAAGCAGCCATAGTTGTATTTTCTTCTTAACTTTAAAAGAACATGTATAATCATGGATGCTAACCTGAGATTCAGTTATCCAAGACTCGTTAACATAATAGGGAGTATAGTAACTATCTCCGTCTCAAAAAGATGGCCTTATTTCTTTTTTCACATATAGATTAAGAAAAATTTATTTAATAATATTGAAAAAGTAAATTTTAACATTATTTTCCTATTATACCTTTTCAATTATTAATTATTTCACTTTAATAATTCTATTAATTTTATAATAACTATGCACGTTAAATAGGGGTACATAATAGAACTAATATTTCAAATGTATTTTAAAAAGGGAAATTAGACAATCTCTTTGAGGCAGATGTAGTATTAAGGAAAGGGAGCGTGAAAGAGTCCGGGCAAGTTAGGTCGCCGAGGGAGGCTCGATCATAGCTCTGACGGAGTAGAGACGATAGGTTTGGATGTCACTTATTCGTACGTCTGAATAAAGACATGTATAAAATGCTAATGTTTTAATTGATCGATTGCAATAAATTATATCAGAAACGAGGAGGGTTGATAAGTAACCATGCCAAGTGTAGCATGTCAATAATGTTTGTTTCATGATTTTTGAACTGCAATGTTCCCCATGCAAGCGTCCAAGCACAAAACCTGAGAGTATCCACGTAAATGTTGTTAGATTTAACTATTTACATAAGTAAAAAGTATAATTTTTAGTAATTGTTAAATAACACCAGGCAAGTTAGATTTATCTATTAATTTATGCCACATTAGTGATTCTAAATAAGGGTGTTAAATTTAATTTTTAATTCAATAGTCAAATAGTTGGTCAATCACAATTTAATTAAACTAAAAAAAGAACAAATAATATCACACAAAGTGTTAAGTTTATTGTTAACTTTAACAATAAAACTAACTATTTGTTAAATTAAATGTTGTTAGCAACTACTTTAACACCACCAATTTAAGTTATTTTTTAAGTTGTTAACTAACCAAATTTTCTAAGGAGAGTATTAATCTCTCATTAAGGAGAGTGCACCTTCTGTGTGGCTGCATGTGATTAGAGCTTAAGGGACCCTCAATTTCACAAGTCTCAATTAGATATAGCCACACAAGGGTGTACTCTTCTTAAGGAGAGATTAATACTCTCTATAGCGGGACTCGTTAACTAGCAACTCCACTAACAACTTACTTTAATATTATCAGTGTGGATGCTCTTATACTAATCTAATGTCCATTGCTCCAAAAAGTAGTGCTAACTTTCCATTAGGTGTTCTTGAATCAAGCTCTAATATATTCATTAACTGTTCAAGGTTGTACAGAAACGCATGCGGCCGATGGAGTGTCTCTCAACGTCAAACAACTTTAATCATGGTCTCTTTATTGATATTCAATTTTGTTTGCGCAAAAAATTTTTATGGAAAAATCTAAATGGATAAAAAAAGATATAAAAAAGATGATAAAATTGACAAATGATTATGTGATAAATGTTAATAGAAAAGTAATATGATGTGTTGAAAAATATGATTGTGACATGTATCAATTTTGTTAAATTTTTGTATGTGATTTTGTTCATATAGCACAACTCAATTTTTATTTACCCTTTGTTCTCGTTCGTTCCCCTGTGTCCTTACGTGTATTTTATATTCTCTTACAGTTTTTACAAATTCCAAAGTTGGGCACGCTCGAGCATCGTTCATAAAGGTTAATGCATTTTTTAGTCATTAAATTCAACAACCCTTAATTTTCGCCTTAATTTGAGCCTTATTATGGGTAGCTAATGACTTTTTTAAGTGTCATAAGCTCAAATTTTGAGGTTATGGCTAAGCCTAAGCTAACCAACCTTGTCTATACTTTACCTAGGTTAATTAAAAATTGCATGTAGTCAATTGCTTACGACCAGTACCTTCCGGTGTGTGGGTGGATAGTAAGGGATTAGTCAATAATTTCTCATCAGATAATAATGTTATTTATCTAAACTAATAAAATACATACATTATCAATTAAGTTAACATATCTTTATCAAAGTCAAGACTCATGTGGTTCGATGACACCTAAATATATTTTGCACGGTTTCTATTAGAGTTTAATTCTCCTCTCTTATAATTCTGCTATAATATATAATACAATAGTTTTAAAAAAAAAAAATCTCCTTATGATCAAAAGGTAACGTTCTTACTTCCTCGTTCTCTTTTTCATTAAAAAGTGCTAATATACTTTAAATACATCTCTATTCTGAACATATAACATTATATTTTACATATCAAAATAGAGAGAGACTAAAATATAGTAAATGAAGATTCAAATCGACTTGGGGCAGGGTGTCAAACTTTGCTATTGGTAGGCAAGCTCTGGATAAAGACATTTATAAAGGTTTAGTAAAGTCTGGATGACACCTATGCAAATCATAAAGCAAAGTTTTTTTTTATATATATATATTTTTTTGTGTATAATGAAGGAGAGGATTGTGAGGATTCGAACTCTGATAATCTCGGTAAGGGGCTAGGCCCTTAATTACATTAGCTAACATCTTGATCTCAATCATAAAGCAAAATTAATATAACTTCTCTATAATCAAAAGCTATAATATTCCAAAAGTGGAACCAAAGGAACCAACCTTTTTAATTTTTTTTTTCTTCAAAATACATGGAGATGTCATTTCAAAAAAATAAAATAAAATAAAACAAATACATAGGGATATATTATATAGGGGAAGGAAAAAAAAATTAGAGAAGATAAGTGTGGATCGAACTCAAGATTAGTACCACTAAAAATACTTTGTTCCTTCTTTAATTTTTTATTTATTTTATTTATCATTATTATTTAATGAATTAATTTTTACCCCCAAACACCCTCACCCCGCCCCGACCGACCGAATCTCAGCCAAAGGCCGGTCGCTGGGTTCCAACCTTTTTTTTTTCTCATTTTTTATTATTTTGCATTTTTTACTTTTCTTCATTTCCCTATTTTCTTTTATCATTTTTATTTTTTTCTCTCCTTTCTTTTTTTTTTTTAATTTTTCATTTGTTGACGATCATATTTCTCAATATTTCAATTAAATTGTACTTTTTTTGTGTAATAAAAATGTATTACACGTTAAACAATTAGTGTTATGACTGTAACAATATCCGTTATATATGTAACAATCTATGTTATGTCCGTTATAAGGTCGTTATGCCTGTAACAAAATTTATTACATGTGTAGCAAACTAATGTCTGTAACAATAGTTGCTAAGTGTATAACAATTTATGTTATGTGCATAACAAGGTTTGTTCAATTGTACCAAGCTACGTTGTTAGTGTAACAAAGTTCATTACGAGTATAGCAAACTATGTTATGCATTACACATACAACAAGCTATGTTATGTGAATTAAAAAGTGTAATATGGTATGTCACGCAGTATTTTTGAAATAAATAAATGCTAGAAAGTATATATGAAAATAGTTTAGATATAATTAAGCGAAATATAAAACATTCCAAAAAAATAATAATAAAGAAAAACCGGACCAGATTCTATGGATGTAAGAGATGGGCTTCCCTTATAATTAGAAAATTATAAGAAAACCGATTTATTAGCCCCAGATATTGTAGGCAACTCGGCATCGGGTGATAAGTATGATTTTCTATTAATCAGGTGTTTTTAATCCCTAATAATTTGCACTTTCGCAAATATTTTACACACACACACACACACACATATATATATATGTGCACAATTTATTTTTAGTCTACGTATAGGATATTTATTTTACAGCACGATTATAGTCCTAATTGTAACTGGGATCGGTGATAATTATTTTATCATGATCCTGGGCCCTTGAAGCCCGGCTCTGTTATTAAACGGCCAACTCCAGCCCAAAAGTAATGGCCACGTTGTCTATCCACGTTGTGTTTTTGTTCAATCAAATGTGCATACGGGTTTCTTTTGATAAAAAAAATTCTTTTTTTCATAGGGAGTTTGAAAAGTACAATACTTGTGAAACTAATTGTAAAAATGACATATTTCATTACAAAAGTACGAATTAATTATTTTAAATGTCACTAAACTTTACAAAAGTGATTTCATATGCGATTATAATTTAAAACTTATCTCCAATACCACTACACTTCTCAAAGATTATCTTATTCGCCATTGTAATCATCCCAATTACCATTGAACTTATCAAAATCTTATTCGATTTGCCATTAAACTTCTTAAAACTGGCAATTATTTAATTAAAAACTTATCATTTGATTACATCATATATTAATGCTTCTATATATTAATGCTTAAAATTGTCACATAGTAAAATTCATTTATCATATTTTTGCTTTATTAATTTTTAATCTATTACTGATTGCATGGAAAAAGAGATAAGTTCTTTATCAGTTTAGTGGCAAGTGAAACGAGTTTTAAAAAAATAGTGGCATCAGAGACAACTTTTTGAAAAGTTTAATAGCGTTTAAAATACTGTGACAAGTGAGATAGTTTTTTTTAAAGTTCAGTGGTGATGAAGTGAAAATTTTGGGTGATCTGGATGACGGCTGGGTATCCTCACGAACGCGGCAACCTGCAAAGAACACCTCAAGGGATGACCTTGAAACTCCTCCGGTGTGGGAGTAAGTACTTGTAGTAGAAAGTAAGGAAAAATATAAAAAAGTGAAAATGAGAGTAAGCCACTTACTTGGGAAATGTGCCAACCGTCATTTATAGAAAACTGAAGATAATATGATGAAATAGTACTTTAATGGGCCTATAGTCGAGACCCCTTGTCGAACCAATATAGGCTCATTAGGAAAACGGAGGCCTGACTCTTGCTAGTCGAATTTTACTCTTGTCAAGTGGCATTTTAGATAATTAACTGACCAAATACCATAACCAAGTTTAATTAAATTCAATTTTTTCATTAAATCAAAATTAATTATTATTATTATCCAATTATTATTAAACCAATTTTAATTTGTAATTAATATAACCAAGTCATCGCCGTCGCCAACCACCAGCTGCCAAACTCTGGGCCTCAAGCCGTTGCCAACTGCTGTTGTCACCACTACCAACACTTAGTAAACAGAAAAGTTAGGAAAAATCACAAAAATTCATGTTAACATGATCGAAAAAAATCATGTTAACAGTATTTTTCACAGAAGATATTGCTATCGTTGGAACAAATGCAAAAACATCAGGTAACAAAAGTAACAAATCAACAAAAAAACAGTAACAATGTATTTCCAGTAAAGAAAAATACTATTCCAATGGTTAGAAACACATGTTTCATGATAACAAGATCCAAAAAAAATGTTAACAATGTGTTACCATAACAAAATAAAAAAAAAAAAAGAAAACAAATACAAACATCACTCGAAAAATGGTAACATATTGACTAAAACAACATCTGAAAAATGGTAACAAAAAATCAGTGAAAGAAACCATATTAACAAAAGGACGCTAGGGAAAAAAAATACTCAGTCAAAGAAAGAAAGAAAATTAAAAAAAAAAAAACCAGAGGATACAAAAAAAAAATGTTGGATTGAGTCGCATGCCAGCGATCTGATCTGCCACCGGCACAGAACGACCCTACTAAGCGAACTAAATGAAGGAGAATACGTAGAGAGGTAGCTTCTTACTGAACGAATTAAAAAAAAAAAAAGCGGCTTAGTGGTGGTGGCGTGTAGTGCTAGGTCACACGATTGGTGGTGGTGCACAATGATGGGTGGTGGTGGCAGCGGCTGGAGAGAGTGATAGTTGTGGTGGTGGTAGACCGAGAGAGTGGTGTAAAGAAAGAGTGGGTAGGCGCTCTAAGTTGTAATAATCTATATATTAATTAAGAAAACTAAATCTTGATACCTTTTGTACAGCGATTTTCTTGTCTTTTTTATTTGGAAAAACTTGTGATAATTGTTTTATGTGATTTGATTGAACTCTTACCATATGGGTAATGATCGACCCCTCCTGTTGTCCCGATATTTTTTTTTCTTTTTTCTTTTAACAAAAACTTTTGTGAAGGAACTCAGAGAATGTTTGAACCTGTGATAATTGAGTTTAGCATCCAACCTTAACCACTTTGCCTTTTTTTTTTAAAGGCTTTTTACTAATAAATTTTTATAAGTTTTATACTTTAAATTTTGCGTAAAAATTGAAATATCAAATATGAAAAACCAATTTCAAAACAAGTCTAATCCTTTTTAATTCGTTTATTTACCATCTCCGTTGTGTGTATTAGCGAGTTTAATGTTATTTGAATTTTTTTTATATATTTTACAATTTTTATAAATTTTCTTTTGTTTTATTAGGATTTTTGAAAATGAGGCGAGTAACGGGTATTTTTTACCTATCGGACCCGAACCACACCACGCCGTACGGGTACAGGGCAGGTATAGGATGGGGTTGGTAGAAACAGGGTATAAGAGGCGTACCTAACCAGAACCTGCCCCATTATTATTCCTACTATTGGATTCCTTCCATTTTCAAATTAATTAAAATGTGATGCGTATCACGTCGCATTTTTGCCCCCTTTCCCCCAAATTTCTAGATTAATTAGACTTGAAAATTTATTCATTTATTATTAGAGAAACGTCGTTTTTTTCCACAAACACTTCCATATCTGGCCTCATTTCAATTTAATTGTATGATATATGAAATTTTAGATTTTGTATAAAATGTGATGTATTAAATTGATAATGACTTAATAAGTTAAATGTAAATTATAACGCATTTTTCTATTTGAACTACATCACATTTCATTTTTTCAAAAACTATATGTAAAAATGTTCACAATAAATATTTTTAATACTTATAATATGTTGTTCAACTTATATTTTGTTTTTCATGATCTACTATTCGGGTTGAAATCTTTTATAATTTATGGCTAACTTTAATTATAGGAATGACAAAATTTGATAATATTGTACATTTGTTATTGAACTTACGTTTTCGAATATATTGAATGATGGTAATAAATTTTTCTGATTATTGCATATGTATGAGAGATTAGATGTAAGAACGTAAATTGTTTTGTGAACAATTTTAAACTTCATTATTACTAAGTTCACTAATCTTATTGATTTAATTAATATATTCTCTTGTTTTTATATTTTCTACAGAGGTATAAATTTTATAGATTTATTATGCAACTATCTAATGATATATATTTTAATATATTTTAATATTATTGGCTTTATTTTACTTCGTTAAGAGGATTTGATCTCTTTTCGTTGGTTTTTGTTAATCATTCCATTAGGGTTAAATTAGAAAAGCTTAATGGTGAGCTTGAAGAGGGATGCTTGAAAAACTTCTACAAGCACTGATGACGCGATGAAATGTTGTATAAGATAACAAGTACTATAAACGGACAATCTTTAGATCATTAAAATTAAAGTAGACTAGGTGTTCGGTAAGGAGTTGGATTATAATCTACTACGTGATATTATTTTATTAGTTACCTTTTGTAAAAGTAAAAAATTGCGGCTTGACTTTTATTTTTTGATTTTTTAAAAAAAGTTAAACTAATAAAATAATGTCGTGTGACAGATTATAATCTAAAAAAATAATCTAGATGTTGGCCAAACACTTATGTATTTACTATTTACTACTACCAGTGTACCAGTTACTTAACTGGACGTCAGTTTGTTAAATAATTTATAGTCCTTTCTCTCTCTAGCCTAGTGTTCTCTGCCTTCTCTCTTCTTTCAGACCTTGTTCTGGCCTGATGGCCCCCGATGGGGACGGTGACCCACCGTCTCCACATTCCGGTCAAGGAACTTCTTCTCCCTCGCCCTCTTTGCCACCAAGCCTCCTCCCACGGCTCCTACTCAGTACCCAGCGTGCTCACCCAAAACCTCCTACCGCTATATTTTCAGATATTCTTGGCAGCCAGCACACAACCCCCTTTGATTTCCCTATTTTAGAGCCTGTTTCCCATGATGGTGAACCAGCGTGTCACTTCTCACATGAACTCTTAGACCTGCTAGAAATCCCTTGCAAGTTCGTTCTAGTTGGTAAGTTCTCACACTCCAAACCCACCTTGGAAATAGTTAGAGAAGAAGTCATGAAAGTTGGTTTTAAATGGCACCTCACCGTGGGTCTTCTTAATGCTAAGCATGTTATCATTCACTTTGATCTTGAAGAGGATTACTTGAAGCTGTTTGTTAAGGCGTCTATTATCATTCATGGTTTCCCATTAGAATCCTAAAATGGACTCGGGATTTTAACCCGTTGATCGAAAGCCCAATCGTGCCGGTGTGGGTATCACTGCCGGGATTATCTTATATCTTCTTCCAGCATGTTAACGAAGTCAAGTCCATCGTTAAATGCTTAGGAAGGCCGCTTTTCATCGATAGAGCTACAGCAAGAAAATCCAGACCAAGTGTGGGAAGAATTTGCGTGGAAATGGACATCTCAAAGTCAAGACCGGACAGAGTTTGGATCGGCATGGGGAAAGATGGTTTTTGGCAAAGAATCATCTATGAAAACCCCCCTCAATACTGTGAGCATTGCTTGCATGTAGGCCACAATGTGGATTCCTGTTTGTGGATGAAAAGTCTCTGAAAGGCAAGGAAATTGCAGTAGAAGATGGCACAGAACATAACCTAAAAGCTGAAATGGATTCTAGGAGAAGGAAAAACTTTCAGACACAAGGGAAAGCAGATTTGACAGGAAAGAAAAGCAACATAGGGAAAGTGGCAGTTGGTGAAAAGAAAGAACAGACCAAACAAGGCATTATTCTGGCTAAGGAGACTGAGCAAATGAAAAAGTCTATGACACCTAAAAGTTCAAAGTTTGAAAAAGAGGGGGAATCTAATAAACGAATGAAGATCACAGAGCAGCTTGATACGCTTAAGTCCATTATAAAGGAAAATCAGCATTTGGGACCAGATTGACTCAGAGGGCGCAACAGAGGTTAATGATAGAAATAAGACAAAAAAGAAAAAGGCCCAAACAAAAGAAAAGAGAACCAAAAACATTATTCTGGAAGAAAAGCCCATCCAACAAAAACTCCCATCATTAGAAAAAGAAAAAAGCCCAAATTCGTTTGAAGCATTAGCAGACTTAGACATTAAGGATGGAGAACTCGTTGATGGATGAGATGAGAATAAATCGATACAGGAACTGTTTAGGATTTTGGTTAGAGGAAAGGAATTGATGACTAGTGAGTATGGAAATTCGTCAGAATCTGAGGGCTCGGGTGATTGGTATGAGAGAAAGTGGACATTAAGGCCTACAACAATCCTAAGCACAGTGGGAGACCTTCATCCTCAGTTTCACTATGATTAGTGCATTGATCTGGAATGTGCGTGGCATTGCAAAAAAATAATGCCAGAAGAAGGATTAAATGTCTCGTTAGGGTTAATAACATCAACCTTATTGCTCTTTTGGGGCCTTTTGTCAAGAAAAAGAAAATTAATGACCTTTGTCTTAGCTTGGGGTTTGAACAGTGTTTCAAAAATGAAAACAAAAAGATTTGGATCATGTGGAGAAGGAATATTGTGTGTGATATTATCTGGGACAACTCTCAATGGGTACATTGCTCTGTGATGGATAATGCATATGGAAATTTTTTTTTTTCTCTGCCACGTATGCTAGCTGCTCTTATATTAAGCGTAGGGAATTGTGGAACTCCTTACTTGATTTCTCTCAAAACATTAGTGGTCCTTGGTTTGTGGCTCTGATTTCAATTGTGTTCTTAAGGCCAAGGAAAGAAGTGATTCTCAAATCAGACTTAATAGGCCTTCTGAGGAATTTGCTGATATGATTACTGAATGCGGCCTTCTGGAAGTTAGAAATTGTGGAGAAAAGTTTACTTGGCCTAATGGTTGACTTTGGGAAAGATTGGATAGAGTTTTGGGTAATATTGATTTCATGACTAATATGAATGATTTCTCCCTCTCAGTTCTGAACAGAAGTACCTCAGACCATAGCCCTCTTATTCTTAGACAGCACCAAGGTAGAGAAAGCAGACTGCTAGCCTTTCGTTTCATTAATGCTTGGACCAAACACAATACATTCTTGGAAACCATCAGGACCGCTTGGTCTGAACACATTGAAGGAAATGGCATCTGGACTTTGTGGCAGAAGCTTAACAAACTAAGAAAGATACTTAAAGATTGGAACGACAATGTCTTTGGAAACATTTTTTCAAAGGTTAAGAAAGCTGAGGAAATTGTGGAAAATTTGCAAAAAAAGTATGACAGCCCACCAACCCCTGATAACAGGTCTGCCTTACACCATGGACAGGCTATTCTTTATCATTCACTGGCTATTGAGGAAGAGTTATGGAAATAAAAGGGTGGAATTAACTGTGGATCAAAGGAGGAGGTAATAATACAAAGTACTTTCACTCAAAAGTTAAGCAGTAGAGGATTAGAGGGACAATTAGAACTATTCAGAATGGAGATATACTGATTGAGGAGAATGAGCAAATCCAACAATCTGCTGTCATTTTCTTCAAAAATCTGTATTCATCTGACCCTTGCTTGATTAAGGAAGAACTGTTTTCTAACATTGCTCCCTGCATTAGTGAAGAAGAAAATTGTGCTATTATGGCCCCCATTTGGATGTGGAAATCAGAACTATTGTGTTTCCAATGAACAAAGATTAGGTGCCAGGCCTTGATGGATTCACCCCTCATTTCTTCCAACACTGTTGTGAAATTATTGGCTTAGATATTTGTAAAGCGGTGAGAGATGTTTTTGGGGGACAATTCCTCCCTTGAGGTTCTCTAGCGCTACTATTATTTTAATCCCCAAAAAGAAAGCCTTAATTCTTGGAGAGACTTTAGACGTCTTAGCTTGTGCACAGTGTTTAATAGGATTGTTTCTAAGGTTATAGCTAATAAGTTGGCCACTATCCTCCCCAAGGTTATCTCTCTAAATCAAACTGGTTTTGTGGCTGGGAGAGATATAGCTGACAACATTCTCCTTGCCCAAGAGCTTATTTTTCAATTGGATAGGAAAGTTAGATGAGGTAATGTTGCTCTTAAACTTGATATGGAAAAAACTTATGATAGAATGGAATGGTCATTCCTTTTCAGGGCCTTGGAGGTGTTTGGTTTTTCACAAGCTTGGATTGACTTGATTACTAGATGTATCGCTGGATGTTGGTTCTTTGTCATGGTTAATGGCAACCTCTCTGGTTTCTTCCGATCTTCAAGAGGTCTCAGACAAGGTGATCTCTTATCCCCTACTATTTTTATTTTGGCCTCAAAAATTTTTACTAGAAACCTGAATAAGTAATTTTTGCTGCACCCTAAGCTTAGATACTCTTATGGGAGTGAAATCGTGGTTTCCCATTTGGCTTTTGCGGATGATCTTCTAATTTTTTTGTAATGGTGCTAAGGCTTCTTACAGAATAATTGACAGTTTGCTTAAGGACTATGAAAGAAGTTCTGGTCAATTGATTAACAGGAGCAAAAGTGTCATCATTCCCTCTACTAAAATGATAAAGATTGCTTAAGATGACACGAACCGACTGCTGGGGTTTAAAGTTGAAAAACGTCCTGTTACTTACCTTGGAGCCCCACTGTATCAGGGTGGAAAGAGGGCATGCTTATTCAACAATATCATTGATAAGCTAAAAGGAAGAATTTCTGGTTGGGAAAGTAAGCTCCTTTCTAGTGGAGGAAGGCTCACGCTCATACAAAGTGTTCTTTCTGCCTCCCCTATTTATCTCATTCAGGTGGTGCAAGCTCTTTCCACGGTCATAAAGAAAATTGAAAGATTGATGGCTAAGTTTTTCTAGGGAGACTCTTTGCGCAATGGGCTAAGTGGGAAAACATTACTAGACTAGTGGAAGAATGGGGCATTGGGGTTAGAAATTTCAATGACATCAATGCTAGTTTCTCTGCCAAGATGTGGTGGAAACTCAAGAAAAGTTCTTCGTTATGGGCAAAAGCTATGCTGGGCAAATACTGTATGAATAGCCATCCTTTGCTTGCTGAAGTAAAAGTCACCACTTACCTATATGGAAAAGAGTCAAGCAAGGAGCATCTTTAGCTGAAAATTTTATTGCTTGGCAAATTGGTAATGTTAACATATCCTTCTCGTTGGATAAGTGGGTAGGAGAGCAGCCTCTCTACCTAAGATGTCAGCCATCCCTTCTTTTGAGTGAGCCATTGGCTAAAATCATGGATTTTATTGTTGAGGGTACTTGGAACAGAGTGAAATTGGCAGAGGTGGTTCTAGTGGCGATCAGAGAAGAAATATGTCAAATCTATATTGGAGGAGGAGCTGATGAAATTTGTTGGACCTTATCAAATGATGACAGGTTTAAAACTAAGAATGTTTGGGATAAAATTAGGAAGAAACATAACTGGCAGAAAAACTGGGACATTATCTGGAGTAAAGTGATCCCCAAGAAGATCAGCATTTTTTGTTGGAGGCTTTGGCAGAAATGGGTTTCAGTTGATTCCGTTATTCAGAATAGACTTCATATCTCCGATGTGTCAAAATGCCAATGTTGCTCAGCCATTGAAACAATTGATATTAAATAGCAACACTGCAAAATTAGTTTGGAACAAGGTTGTTAAAATCGCGATTCGAATCGTGAAATCGCACTATTTTACGATTCAACCTCACCAAATCGATTCAAATAAGATGAAAAATCGAATATCCGTAAAATAGCATGTGAATCGTACTAGAATCGTATGGAATCGCTTAAAATCACGATCCTCGGCGATTCTCACAATTTCACTCAAAATATATGGTTTCTGCTGCAGATTGATTAAATTGGGTATGGGGTTGTCCACTAAGTTACCTGCAACTTGTTTCCGGCGGTAATATGGTTTCTCTAGTCCAAAAACGAAAAAAACAAAACAAAACATTATTCAGAAAGGGATCGGTGCTTTATGTTTGATTGATGTCACTGTAGAAGAACAGAAGCATAGAACAATGAAGAACTGAAGAGGCCCATCAGAAGCATAGAACAATGAAGAACTGAAGAAGCCCATCGTGTGTTGTATGTGTCTCATCATCTCCCCTTTTGGATGACACTGGCGTTGGTAACTAGAGGTCTTCTCTTTGCTCAGGTTTTAATATATACATACAATATAATGAACTGTCTCTCTCATACCAAATCCATTTCTTTATTATATTCACACCTAATATGCTATCCATTTGACTTTACTTTCTGTTCATGAGTTCTTTATTTGTATTTATTATTTTCTTTTATGAGTCTTTTATTTTATTTTTTTATTAAATGTAGTGTAGTGATTATAATAAATAAATGGTTTTATTTCTATGTTTGTACTAGTTATCACATCTTTGAAATTGTTGGGAAAAATGTTTTAGAATTTCTTGGACAATGATATATTTTCAACGAAGATGTTCAATGAAGCAATGATATCGTTGAGGAGATTTGGATAGATATAACCCAAATATAGCAATAAAAGCAACATCTTTGATATCACTGAAGAAGAAATTCATTTTAATTATTTTCTCCTATTCTTTGGTAATTTAAATTGATTTTTGGTAGAATCTTACGATTCACGATTCGATCTATCAATCTGATTTTCAAAACCTTCAACATATTCGATTCAAAAATACAATTTTAACAACCTTGGTTTGGAAAAACTTTAGCATTGTGTGTGAGGTCAAAGCCAAGCAAGTTGACTCTTTACAACAAAACTTCATGCATTAGTATTTAAATCACAAGAAAAGCAAATCTGGACAGCTTTGTACTGTTATCCCTTGTCTTGTGGTCTGGTTCATTTGGAATGCTAGAAGAAAGAATGGACCATCTTAATGTCATCAGTCAAGATGCGTGGAATATTCTTATACTCCACAAGGCTAGTCTCTTAAGAGAAGAATTCTGGCCACTGCCTAGAATTAAATACCATTTCATTAAACTTCAACAATGGATAAGGAAGAAAATTAATATCTCTAAATGGTGTAAACTTGATCAAGGGACACTTAAGCTAAGTGTCAAAGGTATTCTACAGCCCCAAACTAGACTGATTGCAGCAGGTGGAGTAGTGAAAGACTGGGAAGGGAAAGTTGTTTTTGCCTTTCAAGAGTTCATAGGACAAGGCAGCATTTTGGAAGTTGAGGCCAGATTTATCCTTAATGGATTGGAACTGTGTCAAAAATATAATTTGGATATCAAATAGGTTGAAACATGTAGTGGAAAAGCCATTAAGATTGCTAGTGGTAAGAAGAATAGCCCTTGGAGCTTGAGACACACTGTGGAGAGAATCAAATAGCTTAAGAACGAGTTTAATCTGGATTTTCAGCAGATTTATAAAAATGTTAACCTTGTGGCTCACTGGTTTGCTATGTGACACTCTATGGAAAATTCAAAAATTTCATAGTGGCATTTTTGAGATAATAATTGACTTACTTCTTGCATATTACTCAATTAGTAGCAATCAATAAAGAAACTTGGTAATTGAATAATAAGTTATGACATTTTCTAAGACTTTGTAAATATTTTGTTTGCCTTGATGAAGATGAAATGATAACTTGAGTTTAATATCGACGATTTTTATCAGTTAGAAGTGTGGCCAAAAGAATGACAAAGTATAATCGAGTAACGAGTTTGGGGCTTAAAGGATGCTTAAACAAAAAATGCAACACTTATATTAGTATAGTTGAAAGCACAAGGGCTTAATCATGAAGTACATTAAGTTGAAGGGTTTATTAGACAATAAGTAGAAAAAATCTAGAGCCACTTGGACACATTAGAAATTTCTCACATGAATCAAATGTAGACCACTTGGCACTTTGATTGGTGAGATGAATCCCTAAGCTTCAAATTGGACTTGATTCCATTGGCTAGACATAAATTATCTAAGGATATTTGGAACTTTATCATAGGTAGAATCCAAGATTTTTAGGAAATAAACAAGCACATTCATCCATAAATACCACTACTCTTATAACACTCTCAAAAGGCTTCCAAAAGCACCCTCTTGGTCTCTCAAACAAGCCCTCTTCATATACACATAAAACCCCTATTTAAAAAGCCACTTTACTTGAGGAATATCCAAGGATTTGAAGGTATCTTTCCACCCACAAACATACAATAATCTTTAAAAGAACAAGATCAAAGGTGAGTAACCAATACTTGGGTTCCATTGGCATAAATATGTTTTAAAACGGAAGAGCAATTGTTTTAGTGTCATGTCATGATAATGAATAGATTTGTTTTCTTGCATATGAATCACTAGCATTGTCGTACCTTTTTATATGGAATTGCCTTGAATTGTACTCACACTATGACTTATCCAATTATCCCGGGATAGAGAAGACTAGTGTGGTGTTTGATTTGAATTGACAATGTTATTTGTTTGAAACTTCGGTAAGATTCAACCGGGGTTAATTGTGGATCCACTTACTATTGTATTGCTATGGCCAAACTTGACATTTGGAAGGTATTAATGCGCGCTACGGGTAGTAAGTAATTCTAGTGTTTAGGCCTTCTATTGCATTCAAAAGAGTTTATGTATATTTATGTTTCTTGAAATTATAAGGTGTGGCAACCTAATCATTCTGTTACTCATGGGTACTTTATACTCATTTATTGTCTTTTACTCTTTTGTAGACGATCAACCGAAAAACCTATGAAAGGCAAGCCGAAGAGTGGAGGCTTTCTCGGAACGCGAGTAAGATCATATATGTAATAGAAACGGATCTTTGGGCTTACTACGAGGATGCACCGGTGTTCTTAATGTACTTAGGGACATCTTATGAATTTTACATATATTGTGCCTACACCTTCACCCACCTATATTATGATAAAATTTGGAAAGACAAACCCATGTTCCTTACCTAATGTAATAGTCTAGTAAGTAAGTGAAAATTGTGGTATAAGTATATGTGTGGATGTGTGTGTGTGTATGTGTATATATATATATATATATATGAATAAGAAAGGAACATGGTATGTAATAATATAGGAAAAACTTTTGCTTAGCTTGGGAACCTCATTTACCATGAAGAGGCCTCCCAAACCTTTTGTACAGTTAGCAATCAATAAAATTGTTTTATATGGTTGATTGTGTATGCTCATTATTATTTTTCATTTAGACATGCTTACTTTTGTTTTACTCTAAACAAGTAAAGACCATTCATGAGTCATACGACCAAATAAAATAGAAAAATTAAAAGAAACATCAAAATGAGTTCACTAAAATTTAAGAACTTGTTGAAATGGCACGTCCCATCCCTTGTTAGCACTTTTATTATTTTGAAACGATAAAAGCTTCCACCATTGAAATATAATAATCAACTCAACAATATATGGGAAAATAATGGGGGCGTGACAAGAGTAGTATCAGCGCGACGTTCCAAAGGACACTATATGCATATATTACTTGTACAGGATGATAAAAATGATGCAACGGAACCATTCCGTTGCCTCAAGCCCCCTATTTTTGAAAAATCAAAAGTTCCGATAGAATCGGAAAATTGGGTACGGACAATTGAAAGTATGTTTACCTATGCTCATGTCCTCAATCTAGAAAAAGTAAGCTGTGCTACTTTTATGTCAAGAAGGAGCGCAGGCTATTGGTGTGACACCTTGGTAAGTATGGGAGAAGACGAAGGAATGACTTGGGAAGAATTTCACGAGAAATTTCGTACCAAGTATTTTTCCACTACTGCGAGAAATCAGAAGCTGAATGAATTTATCCACCTTAAGCGAAATCAAACGACATTATCAGAATATGCTCAAAATTTTGAGGAATTGTCCCGATTCGCAACTTATATGTTCGGGACAATGGAATTAAAAGTAAATCGATTTATTGAAGGTTTGAAGCCCGAGTTGGCTAGAGTTGTACTAATGTCGGGAATTTAAGGCTTGGGTTTTGCTGCTGTGATGGATTGGACGCTACTTGCAGAACAAACGGAATAAAAAATTCTTTGAGCTAAGGAGAATCGAGCCCGTTATTCCCAAAGTTCAAATAGCAACCAAAAATGGAATTCTTCGGGAAGAAATAGGAATAAAGGGCCAAGTCAATGCTAAAAAGGCGAAAATTCAAGGAGAGCCTTCAAGAACTAATCCCCCAAGGTGCCCGACTTACAACAAGATTCACCTTGGCCCGTGCCAAAAAGAATTACGACTTTGCTTTGGGTGTGGCAAGGAAGGGCATTTGGTTAAAGACTGCCAAACGAATCCAAAGGCCAGCAACCCTAGATGAAGAATCTTTGCCATGGTCCAACCAGAGGCCACTACAAGCAACGATATTATTAGAGGTACGATCCATATTTGTGGTAGACCTGTATACGCTTTATTTGACTCTGGTGCTACACATTTATTCATTTCTTACAACATTGTTCAAGATGCAAGTTTTGAAACAATTCCAATGTTATTAGAAATTAATGTGAAACTACCTCCGGAGAAAATTATGTGACAAAAGATTTTATGCCTAATGCAAAAATTCAAATACGAGATGACATATATCTGGCAGATTTAATCATATTCAACCTCATAGATTTTGATATAATCTTGGGGATAGATTGGGTGTCTAAGCATGGGGTGATTGTTGACTGCCGAGGCCGAGCCTCGAAATTTTGAGAAAATAACCCCATATCATTTTCTAAGCCTCTAAAAAGCACTCGAACAATAATCTCAGCTTTTCAAGCCCACAAATTCTTGAAACAAGGTCATTTGGGGTTTTGGGCTAGCTTACATTAAATTAAGGCAGAAAACCATGTCTTAATCTCATCAATACCTGTAGTCCAGAAATATACGAATGTATTTCCTGAGGATTTACCCGGATTACTCCCTGACCGTGAGATCGAATTCGGTATCGAGGTATACCCTAGTACTGAACTAATCTCTAAAGCCCCATATCGTATGTCACCAACTGAGTTAAAAGAGTTTCGAACTCAGTTAGATGAACTACTCAATAAGGGTTTTATTTAACCTATTACATCCCCATGGAGTGCACCCATTCTATGTGTAAAGAAAAAAGATGGATCTATGCGGCTGTGTATTGATTATCGGGGATTGAATAAGGTTATAATAAAAAACAAGTACACTCTTCCGCGCATTGACGATTTATTGGATCAACTTAGAGGGTCGGCAATCTTCTTCAAAATTGATTTGCGATCCGGATATAATCAATTGAAAATTAAAAAAAGAGGATATTCCCAAGTCCGCTTTTAGTACAAGTTATGGACATTTTGAATTCTCGGTTATGCCATTTGGTTTGACAAATGTTCCCGAGGTTTTTATGGACCTTATGAATCGAGTATTCAAGGAATATTTAAATAAGTTTGTGTTTATATTTATATATGATATATTGATTTATTCAAGGAATCGGGAAGAGCATGCCAAGCATTTACATTTGGTCTTGCAAACTTTAAGAGAAAAGCAATTGTATGCAAAATTTTCGAAATGTGAATTTTGGGCCGAGAAAGTAATTTTCCTTGGTCATGTGGTGGATCAAAGGGGGATTTCAGTTGATCCTAGCACAGTGGAAGCTGTAATAAATTGGCCCCAACCCGTTACTCCTATAGAAGTACGGAGTTTCTTAGGGTTGGCTGGATACTATCGGAGATTTGTTAAGAATTTTTCAAAAATCGCGGTTCCTCTTACACGGTTAACTAAGACAAATGTACAATTTAAATGGACTGAGGACTGCGAAAGAAGCTTTGAGGAATTAAAGAAATGGCTGACCACTGCACCTATCCTCACCATCCCTGAAGAAGGTGATAAGTTCACTATTTATAGTGATGCCCCTAAATATGGACTCGGGTGTGTATTAATGTAAAATGACAAAGTCATGGCATATGCATCTAGGTTATTGAAGCCTTATGAAAAGAATTATCCCACTCATGACTTAGAACTAGCCACTATAGTATTTGCCTTGAAAGTTTGGCGACACTACCTTTATGGAGCGAAATGTGAAATCTATACCGATCACAAAAGTTTGAAGTATTTCTTTACTCAAAAAGAATTGAACATACAACAAAGAAGATTGCTGGAGTTGGTAAAAGACTATGACTGCATAATCAATTATCATCCAGGGAAGGCGAATGTGGTGGCCAATGCTTTAAGTCGGAAAGCCACCACAAATGAAAAGAAGCCTAAGGAGTTATAGAAGGAGATTGAAAAATTTGAGCGGGAAATCTTGCCAAATGGGGATGCAAAACTAGGGGCCAAGACTGTAAAACTAACATTAATGGAGCAGATTAAAGAAGGGCAAGAGACTGACTCATTTGCTAAAAAGATGCGGGACAATCTGAAGAGTGGAAAAGAATCTCCTTATAATAGGTCAAGCCAAGGGCTATTGAGGTACAAAGATAGAGTATAAGTATCAGAAACAGTAAAAATACGGGAATGTGTTTTGGAAAAAGCGCACAACACACTATATACTCTATACGCCAAGGTCCACTAAAATGTATCTTGACATAAAGAAGTTATATTAGTGGCCCGACATAAAATGACATATTGCGGAATTTGTAGCTACACACCTCACATGTCAACGAATCAAAGCAGAACATCAACAACCAGCTAGAACATTACAACCATTGGAGATTCTTGAGTGAAATGGGAGAAAATAACAATGGACTTTGTTAGCGGATTACCAAGAGTCGGGACAGGATACGATGTTCTATGTGTAATTGTAGATCACCTAACAAAGTCGGCACGCTTCAATCCCATTAAGATAACCTTCAAAATGGAGCAACTTGCCGAGTTGTATATCCGGGAAATTGTGAGATTACATGGTGTTCCAGTTTCCATTACTTCCGATCGAGACCCGCAATTCTTATTGCAATTTTGGAAAGAAGTTGACTAAACTTTAGGGACACAATTAAATTTTGGTACTGCCTTCCATCCCCAAACTGATGGTCAATCCGAACGTACCATCCAAACTCTTGAAGACATGCTTCGAGCATGTGCTTTGGAATTCTCACAAAAATGGGATCATTACTTACCACTGGCGGAATTTTTATATAATAATAGCTATCATTCATCCATCCAAATGGTACCATACAAAAAGCATTATATGGGAAAAAATGCAAATTGTCAATTTTTGGCGAGCAGCCACATAGAACCAACATTTCCTTCATGAGGGAGAGGATTTCAACAAGTAATAGGAGTCAAAAATCCTCAGGGCTAGGGCCTCTCCAGCCATTGTGCTGCTACAAGGCGAAGACCTCTATTATGGTCTTCCACCCCGTTAGTGGAATCTGCGAGGGGGCAACCTCTCAGAACTACAACAATTGGGTCACAGGCCTGGGAAGAGAGACCCTGAACCTGGCCTGAAACATCTTTGTATTTGTAGTGACGCACCCCCTCGGAGGATTATGGCCATCTCCTCTTCATAAGGAAGCCACAATGCCACATCAATCGGTACACAATACCGGTGACGAACGAGATATAAATCCCTTCCCTCCACCTATGAGGGGATATCCTTGGCTGACCATGGAAGGCCCTTCTCCAACACCACCACTGCCAAAGGACGTCCACTAGAGCTTTCCTCCACTTCTTCCTTCTCTTCTTCACCCTCTCTCTCCTCCCACTCAACCGGGAATTCCGGCTCCTCCGCCTCTTCACCAGACCGACCAACGCTCACTCGAGAGACTTCTCCTTCTCCATACGTCATTTCACTAAACCTAAGGCTACCCAAAGAGATCCCAGGAATTACAAAGAAGAATTACCTTAGAAAGCGAGAGTCCCTCGAAGATAAAAGCCTTTCTACAAAGTGAAATAGGAAATGCAGAAGAAAACGGAGGCGAAGAGAGAAGTATAAATAAGGTTGGGTGTGGTGTGACGTACGCGTGGTGCTTTGGGAGACGAAAAGACAACAATCAAATTAATGATTGCTGCCTTTAGGTCTCTGAAAGTCTGCGAAACACGCAATTCCACCAAAGAGTAACACGTGGCTAAATGTGTCGTCTCAACCGTTTCGAAATTCAAAGACTTTAATTTCGAGCGGCAACAAGTTCGAAGGGAATTATTAGTGAAACTTCAAGGCCGCTAACTCTGAAAGTCAGAAACAGCGACCTTGAGAGGGAATTTTGTGGCCACCAAAAGTCAACAAGGGTTGTAAGGTCTTGGGAGCTAGCTCCAAGAGGCTCATCCAATTTCACGGCCTAGCGACCAAACGACCAACAGACATAAAGAGCCCGTTTCAGCGACCTCTGAGGCAAATATCCATTCTTGTGTCCCTGCTATTCAGGACGTCTGAGTGCTACGCTAACTAGCTCACAGTGCCCCAATCCGACGCTGCGACCTGACGAGCACGACAGCTAAGCACTCTGTTGGGGAACCCACGTGAGGGACCTTATCGCTTACGGCTGATGAGATTTTAGCATTGAATGCAAGGTGATGACCACGGGCCCCATACATGATTTAAATAGTCATTAGTCAAAAAGTAGAGGTCAAATCCCAGGTGACATGACTCATAGGTCATTCGTCTAGGCCCAGCATTAAATACATGTAATCATTGTTCCCGTGCAAATGACAAGTTTACACTATAAATAGTGCAAGTAAAGTTAAGAAAAGGGGACGAAAAGAAAAAATCTCATTTTCCTTGTCTTTGATACATTTACTTTCTTCCATTTGTTGTAAACATTCATTTCCTTTACACATTAATTACACAAGCCGATTTGAATACAAATCTTATTTGTTGAGTCAAAAGCTAAATTTTATATCAACAGAAGAACTGAAAGATATGAACCAGGAATTCTTTAACCTTTGGAAGGAAAATCCACACATCCCTTAGGGAATGTCAGAAGAAGAAATCTTGACCCGTCATATTATTGATGGAAACTTTACAGAGGAAGCTAAAAATAAATTCAAGTCTATGATTGTGAAAAGATGGAAAAATAGAAATGCAAGAAGCCCAGCAACTTGTTGAAGAACATGGGTAATCCAAACGAGGGAAAACCTCTCCCTCTAACTCCTTGATTTTTGTTGGTGTTGCAGATACTGAGGACGGCTGACTTCTGGTGCTCTTGTGGGGATGATGAATCCGTCGGCTAGAGGTCTGTTGATCAAGGTTCTATGGGCTAGTTTGGGATCTTCTGATGTTATCTTACCTCTGCCTTACTGTCATTTTCCTCCTTTTGCATTATGCCTTGTTTTCCTTCCTCTTCTTTACTTCGTTTGTGTTATAAATGTTATTGGGAAGGTATCCCCCAATTGTGGATACCTTTTTTGCTGGAAATGAAATCGAATTTTATTATTTAAAAAAAAGTTTGTTGAATTATTTGTACTTTTTTTCAAATAGTAAATAAATGGAGTCAGCAATTATTGTTGAGTTGTAACCATCTGTCAACTTCTATCAAACAATATTACGGTGAATTGTTAGAATTAGAACTATTTGTTTGATTCTCTTTTTCAAAACTTATTCTAATCTCACCTACTACTGATTTGATCACTAATTTAACAATTACTCATTTATATCATAAATTTCAAACTTTTATTAAATCTACACCACTCATTTCACTTTATTATAATTTCTCTTTATAAGTCAATGTAAATAATGAGAATCAAACAGCCACTAAGTCTGGAATTAAGCTATTACCACTCCTGATGCTCAATCGCACAATAAGAGTAGTTTTGTTTTTTTTCTTTACAGGCTTGAAAGGTGTTGAGGTCATAGGGGTCTTCATGTTAATATATGTCCTCTTTCTTTTTTCTTTTCTAAAAGTACAATTACAATATATATTTCAACAATACATATACGCATAGATATAAGTCATATTATAAATACAACATTAAGAAATTTACAATGAATAGACCAAACATTGATACAGGAGAATCAAACCTAAGGTCACGTGTGTGCCTTAATTAGCCTAGCAAAGTAATCAAATGAGCTTCGCCCTCACTGACAACATTTGCCCATGGACGAAGCCACCTTATAACTCGACTTAGCTCCAGCTGGGTCCAGTCAAGGCCCTACTCCTCTTTTGTCATTTTTCTTTTTCCTTTTTTTTTTCTTCTAAATGGCATTGCAAGTTCGGAAAAAATTTCACGTCTAAGAGTATTCTATTGTGGTACTCTACTATGTATAAGTTATTGATTGATGTGGAATACCCTATTAGAGTACTCCTAGACTCCAAGTTCTAAACCAATAATTAACCAATTTTCTCATTTTTAATTCTCCATCTAGGCCCATAACTGAAAACATATACATTGGCTCAACTTAGCCTCCACAATTAATTCTCAAGTTGGTTTGATAGTGGGTTAAACATAATTTTAGTTGCATTTTGTACTTACATCTTTTGGTTCGATATGTTTATAATCTCATATTTGAATTAGAATAAACATTCTTAAAGCAATTGTGTATGTGTAACTTTATGTTTTGTACTATGAAAAAATCTAGAGATTTCATTCTCATCAATTTATAGTAGGATGATAAATTTAAAGAGAAAAAAAAATTCCAGGGACAACACTTTCCTCTCTAAATTTAGCTATTTCCTCCGACAATTCCTGACTCGATCCTGCATTTGCCCTCTTTCAAGTGCATATTTTTGAGACGTTAGCACATCACTTTATTTTAGCACGCTTCTGTTTCACCAAAACTGAAAACACCCTCATACGTTTTGGTACGTCCACGTGCTGTTGTTAACGACAAGTTAAGGAAACACAACAAATTGGTCTCGCCACTACATCTAACATCATACATAATAATAATAATATAAATAGTAAGTTGTTACATTATATACGTTAATAAATAAATATAATAATAATTACGTAAAACTAACATTTTTTTATTTTTCTACATTTTAATAATTTTAATTAAAATATATAATATCCTTCCGTTTTTCTTTTTTGACTAGTATGATTGTTAAAATACTTTTAGAATAACCCAAGTCAAGCACACAATATGATAGATGGATTTTCATCTCAACAAATTTATTTTGTATAGATAAATTTTAGACATCTAAAAGAAGAAAAAAAGGGACCTGAGGACCGCGATGGCCAAATATTGGAAATTCCAATCCAACCCCAGTAATAGTACTTTTTATTGGAGATTCTATTCTAATCACAAATTTCCTTAAACAAACATTATTACTCTGTGTCTTTAAACACAAACATTTATTTAAATAAATGTAGTAATAATTACAAATTCCAAAGTTACAAAGAGGTTATAAATAGATGTAATTCAATGAAGTAAATGTCAAAATAAATAATGATAGATGAATTAATTGTTCGCGTACTTGTTTATGCATACATAACAGAGTTAACTTGTAAGCACAAGAAATGCTACTCTTCCCTCCAATCAAATCAAATCCCATAAAATTACTTAAAAAAAAAAAATCCCATAAAAGCTACACAAGATTTTCAGCTTTGATTTTTCAGAAACTCCACAAATGATATTATCAACCAATGAAATCTCACCAAAAGTAAGAATTTGATTCCCACATCAGACGGATAATTCAAGAAAAATCTTGGATGCATAATGATTATACATCGTTGACTACCCATATTCTCGTTTCCTAGTAATAGAAGTAGGATTTGTATCTTGCCTGTCCCCATTCTCAACGTGTAATTTATCATTATTTTTGTTCAATATTCTATTGCCAACAAACACATTACCAGACACCACGTCTGATGGGTAGTGCTGGTTTTGTAGATCGGCCACAGAAGACCAGTTTCACAATCTGAGTAATTGCAGTTGATTGCTTGTTTTATGGGAAGCCTAAGAACTAGGTTTAGAGGGGCTGTTTATTTTGGATCCAAGAATCTTCTCCCAAGAAATCTTGACACCATGAAGTAAGTCTGACTTTTCAAATTTATCTTTTTTCTTTGTTTCTTTTTAGTTTTGCTTTTTTACTTTTTTTTTTTTCCTTTTTTGGATTTTCTGAAATGTTCTTGTTTATCTTCTGGGTTCCTTTAATCTAGTTGGTTTCAGATCAATACTGGCTGGTTAAAATATCTTGATTTTGCTCTGTTGGTTGTCAGATTGGAATTTATGGGGTTTGTTGTTATTAATTTCTAATTGCATGGGGGATTACTTTTACCTGTCTGTTAATCTGTTAATCGAATATCTAAATTTTTGGCATTTGATTCTGTTACTAAATGGGTAATGAAATGCAAAGAACAGGTTCTTTGGTTGGTGGTTTGGATATCCAGATGCCAGGTGTAGTCTTGGTAACAAGTAACTCCCTTTGGGAAAAAGAACTGAAATTTGGGATATGGGATCTGAATACTGATAGCTGACTTCTGGATTGATCAATTCTTACGCTCTTTTGCAGTGTCTGGAAGGCGGAGGTGTTTTCTTTTTTTTTTTTTTTTTGGTGGTTTTGGTGGGGGGG
>CAVNYN010204334.1:0-10307 GCA_963692815.1 Nyctanthes arbor-tristis
AGCCCAACCACAAAACAATAGAACAAGAAAGACAGAACACAGAGACAACAAAAAGGAAAACACGAAGGCACTAAAAAGAAAAATAAGGAGGTAATGTGTTTATCTGGCACAAATAAGTAATATGGATTTATTGGCAATCGTGGTAGATTTGAAAAACAATAAATTATCAAGAGAGAGGTAGAAAAATTTTAGCAAAAATTATATATACAATGTTTACAGAATCGTGATTATATAATTTAAGCTCAAACTTAGCTAGGTTAGGTTTCATTCTTTAAGCTCGAACCCAACGCATGCTCCGCCTTAGTTAAGCTATAGAGTTTTTCATGTCAAACATTGTCACATTCATACTGAGTAATACTGGTTATTTGGTTATAATAATTATATTGAGAGATGATAGATATGTAAAAATATTTGGAAAGATACATATATTTATTCCATGTCCAATAAGAAAATGCAAAGTATATATTAAAGATGATATGAGTCTCTAATATAGATTTAAATAAATAACATTATTCATATTATAAAGCCTAAACCCAATATGTCCTCTCTCTCTCTCTCTCTCTCTCTCTCTCTATATATATATATATATATATATATAACATAACAAAAAAGTATTTAATGGAGCGAGAAATTCCTTATCCATAATGAGTAATTATAGGGAGACATATAGAAGTGACATTCTTATGTGACACACATTCATTGGGTAATGATTACATGACTACTTTTTCATCATCCAATACAAGTATGCCACATAAGAATGTCACATAATCATGTCTATTTTTCATGTCTCCCTAAAATTTTTGATCCATAATAAGATTTAATCAAACTAATCCGTTTAGCTATCATGTAAAATGCACATAAATTATACAAATCTTTTCACTAGATTTATTTTTATTTCAAAATAAAAAATTGATGACAAGCTAGACTAAACTGCGGAAAGGCTTCCAAAATTCTCCACCGTAATTTTAGTCCTTAATCTTTTTGGGATTACCAAACTAACATTTGACACTATGTCGACATTTCTATTCTTCTCGCAATAAAACAAAGGAGACGTATGAAAATGGTACATATGATGGGTCGGGTCATGTGCCCCCACCTGAGGTCTGCTTACTGTTCATTTACTTGTTCAACAATGGATTATCAATCAATCAATTTAATGTAAGCGTCATTTTCACCATCCCACGGCTCTTCCATTTTTTTAGTTGTGGAAATTGACCGTTTGGCTTTGTTTAATTGTTTACTTAAGCAAGTTGACAATATATACAGAAATATTTTAACCGAGTCAACATTGTGATTTAAAAGAAAATATTTATTCTATTACTTAAAAGGCCAAGGCATGAAAATGAAACAAAGCAAATGGTTCCCTTCAGGTGCAAGAATGTAACAAAAGATGAAGGTTCCGTGTTGCCAATAAGACATACATACACAAAATAATAGGTCTAATCAATTTGAATAGATCAAAAAAATCGCTCGACATTTTGACCAATACTAATATCGTTGAGAGTGATATAAAAGACGTTATTTTTCTTTGTAAGTCTCAAAAGCTAATTACCCAGTGAATTATTCTGGTGAATATCAAAGTGACCAAAATCATGATCAAATTCACAAAGTTTATTATGAAAATATCTTCTTCTTTTTTATTTTTTATCTTTTTTCCTTTAGTTTTTTGATCAAGTATCTAGGCAATTATTTACCATACACAATCATCTGATATATGGCTTTGAATACAATAATTTCCTTTTATTTTTCTTCAAGTATCTAAATTGTTAATTACTACATACAAACCTGCATAATAATAATGATGATGATGATGATGATGATGATGATGATGATGATGCATGAGTCAGAGATAGTAATAATGTAATATAATTCAAGTCCATTTCTTGCCTATACAAGTGTCATTAAACAATGTCATTTAGCCCATTGTATTATTGATTTCTATGCGCTGTGTTTCATAAGGATATATATATATATATATTTATATGCACTTGTACTGTTATGATACAGATTGTAATTATATTTAAAAAAAGGTACATGTACTGTCATTAAACAATGTCATTTAGCCCATTGTATTATTGATTTCTATGCGCTGTGTTTCATAAGGATATATATATATATATATTTATATGCACTTGTACTGTTATGATACAGATTGTAATTATATTTAAAAAAAGGTACATGTACTGTCATTAAACAATGTCATTTAGCCCATTGTATTATTGATTTCTATGCGCTGTGTTTCATAAGGATATATATATATATATATTTATATGCACTTGTACTGTTATGATACAGATTGTAATTATATTTAAAAAAAGGTACATGTACTGTCATTAAACAATGTCATTTAGCCCATTGTATTATTGATTTCTATGCGCTGTGTTTCATAAGGATATATATATATATATATTTATATGCACTTGTACTGTTATGATACAGATTGTAATTATATTTAAAAAAAGGTACATGTACTGTCATTAAACAATGTCATTTAGCCCATTGTATTATTGATTTCTATGCGCTGTGTTTCATAAGGATATATATATATATATATTTATATGCACTTGTACTGTTATGATACAGATTGTAATTATATTTAAAAAAAGGTACATGTACTGTCATTAAACAATGTCATTTAGCCCATTGTATTATTGATTTCTATGCGCTGTGTTTCATAAGGATATATATATATATATATTTATATGCACTTGTACTGTCATGATACAGATTGTAATTATATTTAAAAAAAGGTACATGTACTGTCATGATACAGATTATAATTGTACTTTAAAAACATAAAATGAGAAAATTATTTTGGAAAAATAATTGTTTTGCAAAATATTTTCAAAAAAAAAAAAAAGAAAAAACAAAGGAGAAAATTATAGTTCTCAACTTTATAATTGTTGGTTGGTCCCTTTGCGATTTTTTTTTACCATTATCTGTCTTTTTCAAAATTTACGGTCTTCTTTCTAAAATGAAAAGGCATTATTAGATTTTTATTGTTGCCATATTTATATTTATATAAAAACAAACCATAGATGCGGAGACGAGATTCAAGAAGCAAAAATAGTGAGATGAAACGAAGGAGACACCTCCGTGTAAAAGGAGATAGTCCGTTGGAGAGTGAGGGAATTCTTTACAGTATTAGGTAGATATGTCGACACAGCAAAGGTTATTCATTTCAAAATAGCCCTCTTCCATTTGCGTCCTTAACCTCTCTCTCTCTCTCTCTCTCTCTTCATTTCAAAATAGCCCTCTTCCATTTGCGTCCTTAACCTCTCTCTCTCTCTCTCTCTCTCTCTCTCTCTCTACTATATGTCGACATTTCTTTCCTTCTCTCTATCTACACGTCTGTATATATGCGTATTTTACCTGTTTATACTTACCTTCAATCTTTCCCCGTCTCTCCAACATCAATTCAACTACTCTGTAATTTTGATTCATTTCATGCTTGTAATGTAATATACGTGTGATCTGTATAGAAATTCGTCTTGTTGGGAGGTTAGGAATTTGATGGAAAGGCATTTCATTAATTGATTGAAGAAATACAGCTGGGATTTTACTCGTTGCCGATGTCATTCGTCCAGGTTATCCATTCAGTTTTAATCTAGAGTACTCACTTCTTTCTTTTCATTCTTGTTCTGGGTTGTGATTGTGATTTTTATCCGGTTTTTGATTGAATTATTCGTGTAATTTTCTATAGGATCTCCTTCAGCTTATTTACTTTGACAAACACGGAAGCGAATTTCGGGATTCTTCGGGTAAATCGCGAGAGCCCTTTTTGATTATTGCTTGCACTGATAATTAAGGAAATTGGATAAAGTTGAAATTTTGAATTGGGATTTTACTTGTTGTGGTGTCTGGGGGGGGCAATGGGAAAAGGAACAGAATGTTGAATTTCAGGTTTTATTGGGTTCAAAATGTGGAAAAAGGAAAAGATAAAATTTTTGCTTATGGGATTTGCTTAATTTTAGTTGATTGTTTGAAGTATAATATATGTAGCAAATGTACTACTTTGGAATCAGATTTTTTTTTTTTTTTAAATTAATTTGCTCGATTAATAAATGTGAAAAAAACAGTTGAAGTATGTAACTTCACTGCAGTTTTTGCTCTGAATTAAGCATTGTGACAAAGTCAGAGTCTATTCTGTAGGTTTCATGATTTAGCCCTGTTAGCATTCACATTTTATACCAGCTAAAGAAGTTGCAATTTCACTTGAGCTATTTCTTGTTCTCTGAAATACAGATTGCATAATTTGTTCTTATTTCAGGAACCCCCACAACTCCCTTCACGTATTCGTGTTTCATATTGTGTTTTATTTGAGTCGGGATGGAAATTAGTGTTTGTCACTAGCAGTAGGGAGGATAACTGACTAATTGTCATTACCCATGTTTATTGCCATCAAGCTAAGACATAACACATAATTATTTATCAGTTTTCTTTTTTTAATTTATGTTTAAGCGAGGTTATGTCCAAGTAGTTCTATATGACTATATCCTATCATCCTTTAACTAATTTGGAAATGGATAATTTTCTTACCTATTTGGGTTTCTTTGTTTTGGGGTACACAAAGACTCCGTTTTTCAGAATCTTTCTCAACCCATGTCAAATATGAATTGTGGCAGCATTGATGAAGGGTTGGAGGGTTGCCGCAATGAGTCATCTGCTCTCATTCTTAAATATATTGCAATTGCCGCCATTCTCATGACAGGAGTGTGTGGTGTTGCAATTCCATTAGTTGGCAAAAAGTGGCATTTCCTCCGCACAGACTCCAACTTTTTTGTTGCCGCCAAAGCATTTGCTGCTGGCGTCATTCTTGCCACTGGTTTTGTCCACATGTTGCCTGATGCCACATCATCACTAACTGACTCTTGTCTACCTGAATTTCCCTGGTCAAAGTTTCCATTTTCTGGATTCATAGCAATGATGGCTGCATTGGCTACATTGCTGGCCGATTTTATTGGAACTCAATACTATGAGAGGAAACAAGAGAAACAGAGACAGAATGCTACGGCTGAGTCTCTGGATTCAGTTTCGGAATCCAACATCGTTCCAGTGGAGGGGAAGTTGGGGAGCGGGAAGGTGTTTGGAGAAGAGGAAGAGGGTGGGATGCACATTGTAGGGATGCACGCTCACGCAGCACATCATAGACACAGCCACTCTCAAGAAAAGGGGGCATGTCAAGGGCATATGAGTTCACATGGTCATTCACATTCACATAGAATTGATGGTGGAGATGAGGAAAGCGGTGTGCGCCACATGGTTGTTTCACAGGTAAATCCACAGCTTTAAAGTTAATTTCTTAGCACGTTGTAAGTTGTCGCCTTATTGAAATGTAACTTTTAACATAATTTCTTGAAGCAAGCTCAGCCGTGCATGCTTACAAACTATAGACTACTCTGTATAAGCGCGTAAAATTTTCTTTACAGGTTCTGGAAATGGGGATAGTGTCACACTCGGTCATCATTGGACTTTCGCTTGGAGTTTCACATAGTCCGTGCACAGTTAGACCTCTGATCGGGGCATTGTCATTCCATCAGTTCTTTGAAGGTTTTGCTTTAGGAGGATGCATTTCACAGGCCCAATTTAGGATGCTCAAAACAATAATAATGGCATGTTTTTTTGCCATAACAACTCCTTTGGGAATCGCTATTGGGATTGCCATTGCTTCAAGTTACAACTCTAAGAGCCCTAGAGCTTTGGTCATTGAAGGTATTCTTGATTCAATATCTGCTGGAATTTTGGTGTACATGGCACTCGTGGATCTAATTGCAGCTGATCTATTGAGCAAGAAAATGAGCTGCAACGTGAGGCTCCAGTTAGCATCTTATTTTGCTCTCTTCTTAGGTGCGGGATTGATGTCATCTCTGGCAATATGGGCTTGATTCTACTCATGTCACACCTACTGACCATATCCTTCGTGCCTTTTGCACCTTCTGCCTTCCCTTGTGCTGTTTACAATAGTTGCTGAAGAAAGAAATATGTTGTGCTTCATTTGTGCTTATTAACGTGTAACTTAAATAAAAAAAGGATCTTCTCTGAATAGGAAAAGAAAAATTGAAAGAAACAAGGAAAAAGAAAAAAGGAAACGAAATAAATTTTTTATACCATTTGCCGGTGTTTGCTGGTCCTTCATGCGAAAAAGCCGTTGATATTTGCAGAATCTGGGATTCTTAATGTCTGATTGTTGCTGCTTATCAATGTGTTCTTAGCAGGTTGCAGTTAAAATCATGCCTTTTCGATTTAGTATTATTTCAACATTTTTAAGGGGCTCGGTGAAATTGTCGTTGAGGAAGGCATGTGTGCTAGACACAACCAATTCATTTTGAATTGACGTCATTAATTTCTGTTAACACATCATACATCTTGATAATCGTGGTTCAATTGTTATTAAATCAAAGTTTGGTACTTGTATAATAATTGATAGTAGTTGATGTTAAAGTGATATGATTACAGGATAAAGTGTCAAGATTTATGTAGGATAATGATGTATTAGTAGGGCTTTTCACACCCTTAAACAAGGTTCGATTTCCTGCCTACAATCTCTTGTAATTAAAAAAAGAAGAAAAAAAAAAGGATAGAAAAGAAAAGAAAATAATTACAGGTTAAATTTCAGTGGTTTACTTATTGGTGGTTGAAGTTTAAGGATCAAATCGCAAGTGAAGCGAAAATTTGGTGACTCTTAAGGATCAAACCGACCCCTTTAAGATATAGGGTGCGGCCCGTCTAACCCCTGCCCTTTTTGTGCGGACCAAAAACTGAAACCCAGTCTTCATTTTTAACAGGCCTAACCCACTAAACATACACGAGTTCTGCTATTTGTGAGATCAGGTATTAAATTCACCACCTTACTTGTAAATTATTTTTTCCAATAAAAAAATCTCAAGGATAAGATGGAAAAAATCATCCTAATTTGTAAAAGATTTTGTGAAGCGTAATTATATTTACACTACTCTTTTTACTAAACCACCACATTTTATTAGTTGAACATCCCTAGTCTCTGTTATGCCCTTGAAGGTATTTGCTACATTTTTTCTTGAATTTTTTATTTACTTATCATCTCACATTCTTCATAATTAGATATATTTAAAACTTTTTATTTATGTACCTTAAAATCATATGAAAATGCATAGTTGTATTTTGTTGTTTTTTTTAATGTAAAAACTTTAGGCAATTCTCGCAATGAAATTTTAGAAATTAAGATATCACTTCATACAAGATGACCTAGTAATAAAATGTTAAAAGTAAAAATATGATAAAAATAAGTTAATGATGTAAATATAAAGATTTAAAAGTATAAAGGATGTTGAGTATTGTGCTGCGGTGTTTTTTTTTTTTTTTTGGGAGAAAGGAATTGTGGTGTGGTTAATAAATAAAAGATGTGATATCAATACAAGTACCTTTTTGTTTACCCTTTCCTCCCAAGATTTATTGGTAAGAATCTCATGAGAAAAAAATAAATAAATAAATCGCTGATTTCACCGCCATGGCATTTGCCCTTGATCTAACGGCCAATACTGTTAATATCCAAAACGTTACCCCTCCTTTATTAAATGAAAGATTCACCATCCTCCACTTAAGTTGACATTATGCCATATCATCACCAACCTCAAACATTTATAATCAAAAATGCAATTCGTTTACTAACCTAAATGAACACAAATATTTTAATGGAAACTTTCTTATTTGGTTTTACTTCACATAGAATCGTACTGATTCCATATTATTACAAGGAGAATTAGAGAGGCGTTGATTTTTTTATGCATTACTATAAGTTTTTGTGTTTTGAGATTCAGTAATAATAAATGAGTATAATTGTGGTTTTAAGAATAAATCACTCAAAATCATGTGTTCTTTACTTGCTTTCAATTTATTTATTATTATTATTATTATTATTATTATTTTTTTAAATGTTAACTCAATCTTCAACGTGGTTTCCGTTTGTTCAAACATTCATTACTCAATAACTATAATTGATGGTGGATAGAATCTGAAGACACGATTCACATTTTTTTAATACATTTGAAATTCATTTCAATTTCTTGATTCTCTCCTTTTGTGAGGTGAGAAAATAAGATAAGCCAAATGTGAAAGAGAAGCTGCCACCCAAGTTTGTGTCCCCTCTAACCCAAAAATCTTTCATTTTTTTCAGGTTGAATTTTCCATGCCCAACAAAATTTCTAAATGCATTCAATTTGATCCACTGAATCTCAATCCTTCCTCATTCATTCTCTTCCATTCATTTTTTCGTAAAATGGAAAAAAAAATATTTTCCTTATTTCATACATATTTATTTATGCACATAAAAGATAAAATTTACCAAAAACCATTGGCTTTCGAAGCCTCCTTATAAAAGACAAGATTTTGACAAAGATAACAATTTTTGGGTGTCATTTTCCTCAATTTTGAGTGCAATCTCCCTTGAGGCCCTTACAACCACCCACTGAACCTTGGAACTGATTTTTTTTTCTTTTCCATATATTTCAAATTCTCTAAAAAATATATATGCTAATTCCCCTAACTGATTTTTGCGAAAATTGCATCGCCTCCCCCTAGGCCTTAATCTATTAATTGATTTACACGTTGATTTGGAACTTTTGAAAATGAATGCGATACTTCTCAACTATACGGTCTATACTTATATAAAGACGATTTTTTGACAAGGCAATAACTTCTAGATTGCTACATCAAGACCATACGAGACTGTTGAATTATAATATCCATTAATCTTGATAATATGCATTTACTTAAGTTTATGATGATCAAATCAAATTGAGAAATGGTGACATCCAAGATTCCTTGCAAAAATCAAAAGATTGATAAGGATCTTACTCTACTATTACAGTTCTTTTAAGAGTTAAAAGACTAATAAAATTATTTGACATTACCTCTTTCAATTAAAGAAATGGTGGCATCCAAGATTCCTTGCAAAAATCAAAAGATTGATAAGGATCTTACTCCACTATTATAGTTCTTTTACGAGTTAAAAGACTAATAGAATTCTTCAACATTACCTCTTTCAATTAAAGTTTCAAGCAATTAACACTTCTTCTTTGCCAAGGCCTACCGTGAGTTACAGTATTCCGTATTTGAGTATATAAATCTCATGGGATCAAATGATACTCAAATAAGAAGTCCAGACTAACTTTGCAATTTTATTCTTGAAAGAGAATAAAAGAGAAGAACTTTGCAATTTTATTCTTGAATTTCATAGTAGCATATATATATATATATATATATATATATAGACACACACACAATGTACATGAAAATAAAGAAGGTGCATCTACAAGAAACCAGTACCTCTCACCACCTACTTTCTGAGATTATGGAAACATAAAATTTTTATATCAGAAAAGAAAGCAAAATATATAGCAAAAGAGCTCTGAACAAGAGCTCTATACATTCCTCTCTTTTTTCTTCATCCCTTTTTGGGTGTCATTCAATTGCAAATCCCTTTTTGTTTTGATATTTGCTCATATTCCCGAGAATGGAGCGTGCAAGAAAATTGGCCAACCGGGCTATTCTGAAACGCCTAGTTTCAGAATTGACTGAATCCCCTGCATTGTACAGGTCCTCCAGGTACGTTTCCTCCTTATCCCCGAGTGCAGTTCAAGGTAACAATAACTTTAGGACCCATAATGTTTCTTCAAGAAGTATGGCACAGTATGTCGGGACTCGATCCATTTCTGTCGAGGCCCTGAAACCCAGTGATACATTTCCTCGCCGGCATAACTCGGCCACCCCGGAAGAGCAAACCAAAATGGCTGAGTTTGTTGGGTACAATAGTCTTGATGAGCTTATTGATGCCACAGTTCCTAAATCTATTCGTATTGATAAAATGAAATTTCCTATCTTTGATGAGGGATTGACTGAGGCACAAATGATAGCCCACATGACGAATTTGGCAGATAAGAATAAGGTCTGCAAGTCATATATTGGGATGGGTTATTATAATACTCTGGTGCCTCCTGTTATATTGAGGAATATTATAGAGAATCCGGGGTGGTACACACAGTATACGCCCTATCAGGCTGAAATTTCACAGGGACGTCTTGAATCATTGCTTAATTTTCAGACAATGATTACGGATTTTACTGGGCTGCCCATGTCGAATGCTTCTTTGCTCGATGAAGGGACTGCTGCAGCAGAGGCAATGGCCATGTGTAACAATATTCAGAAGGGAAAAAAGAAAACTTTTGTTATTGCAAGTAACTGTCACCCCCAAACTATTGATGTTTGTAAGACTAGAGCAGATGGATTTGGCCTTACCATCGTTGTTTCTAGATCGGAAGAGCACACGTCTG
>CAVNYN010204339.1:0-14690 GCA_963692815.1 Nyctanthes arbor-tristis
AATGTTGACTCTCCTGGTCCTGTTAATAAGAATGCTTAGCATTTGTTAAAAAGTTACTCCAGTATGTAATATTATGAGCAGGAAAATTGTTATCATATTTGTTGGAAAATATACTATATTCAGTTAGTATTAGATAGCATGAGTAATTGTATGCAAGTGAAGACTCTAATACCTCGGCTCATTAAAATTTATAGTTCCTGATAACAATTGCTTTCACCTCTCTATTTTTGGTTATGCCTATAATTTTTTTTCTATTGTTCTTTATTTGTTTTATTGCACGCATATTTGTAGTGAAAAGTGAACGGACCACGTGCGAAGCACGTGCTCCACTAGTTAAGTATAAAAATCTCACACTGTAAAACTATTGAATAAATAATCAAAATATGAAATGCTTGTGTTAGTCTCCTCAACATGTTGACTTTTTACGGAAAACCCCAAGCATTTACATGATATTATAATACAAATAGTCTAATGAGTCAACACGCTCCTAGATGTTTCCCACTGCTCATCGCTTCTTCCTTCATAATATCGCACCTATTGACTTTTTTAAGATGGAGCTATAAGCACTTAGAAGGCTAAGTCCAAATAAAAGAGGGATCGTACAATATTTAAAGTTCATTATTATTAAGTAAATTCTTACAAGAAACATCGTTTCAAACAAACCAAAAAATTTGGATAGTGTAATTTATCACCGATGGTGATCATAAGTATCATTAGATGACATTAAATGATAAGTCTAATGTAAACCGTCACATATCTCCACATTTAATTACATTTATCATTTAATTATAACATAGTGCCAAATGGGAAGAGTAATGATTATGACTGGTGATATAAAAAATTTGGGGAAAGAGAGATAGGACATGAAAAAACAAAGGAAAAACAGGTGAACGCCTTATTTGGAATATATCAAAATAACCTTCTCTAATAAGACAAGGGCTTAAACCAAACAGCTCTATCCAAATCACTCCCACCTTGAAGTACATTTTTTAGCAATTAAAAATAAAAATCATATAAATGCAGAAAGAAAATTGATACATATATAAATTAGTTAAAAAAAAATTGATACATATAAGTTAAAATATATACCATACACATTTGCAGAAAATATATACCATAGACAAATTTTTTAAATCATAATTGGTAGAGGCCGATTTGAATCCATTGAATCAACATCTACATAGATATATATATATATATATACACACACAGAGTAAAAAGACAAAGTTATCATGATAATAATTGTGTGATTGCTTCAAATAAAATTTTCATGGTAATCGTCCTTTAATCAAATATAAAAAAATGGCTTCATCATCAATAGCAACATCGCCGTCTCGATCGATAATAACATCACTAGGGTGAGTGAAAATTGGAGTATCAAAGCCCCCCATCAGATGCTCCTCCCGTTATCAAGAGAATGGTTTCCTTTATCAGTATAGTTATGCCAATCGCTGTCATCATACTAATTGCTTTATCCCAACCAGAAGGTTTTTCTGAACAAGAATTTTTTCACCAGAACTGTAAGAAATGTTTAAGATTCCATTACCCACCACATACTCGATATTTTGAACACTAGGTCCATTCTCAAATAAACTTGTCACTGGTAATTTCACTTCACCAATATATCGATCCCCAAGTGTCCTTTTATAGAATAACTTGATTTGGAGTTCAACACGAGATGCTTTCTGAACCGAGCGCTCACCTATAGTTTAACTAAGTGTACCGGTGTTGTCTTTGCTGTTTTCTCTATGCCATTGATCGGAACTTGAGCATAAACTTTCATTTGACTGTGTTCCCTAACATTTGGAAGATTTTTAGCAGAAATAAGAGTGACATCGAGTTGCCTGCACTCCATGTTTGTGTTATATAAATCTACGATTGGGTGTTCAATGATAAGTGTGTGGAAGATAAAATGAACAATGGAAGAGCTTATTTATAATATATGAAAAAATTAAACATCAATGATAATTATTAATTATATAGAGAAATAAAGAACCACTTCTTAAACGTTTACTTAAATTTGTGGAATCATTTACCTATAGTTAAATAAATAATTTGCTAAAAGATAACATAAATAATTGACTGTCATATTCATAAATAATTCCCCCTTGCTGTCTTCTGACTTTTTGGATTCTTTAAGGTTTAATTCTTAATTGCAAGAGAAACTAGGGAAGCTAGATTGGTTGACAGACTCCATCCTCAACAAAATTTATGCTTAGCCACTAACAATATTCTAGCAGGTATCAGGCACGGATAGATGTAAAAATAGCAGATGATAATATGACATAATATTAGCTGTTAATGTAAGCACATCATCATCTCTATAAATCACATCAATAATTAGTATTATACCACACTATTTATCTAGTGCCGTTTTGATCACCTTTTTTTTTTTTTTTTAAATTTGTTCAAGGTCGACTTTTGTCATCAGTCTATTTCGTTACAAAACTAAGGTTGCCCGATTAATCTTACTCTCTCTTGTGAGTTATGATATACGCATAGTTTATTGTTCAAGTCTAAAAGGCATCCCGGTAAGTTGCACATCATTTTCCCTAATTAATTTATCTCTTAAGTTAATGTGACATATTAAAAGTCAAAACGACAACGTTCTTCTAAAGATTATGTTTCACTAAATATTTGTTCCTTAGCTTAAAGTTTATATATTCCAATAAGAGCAAATGGGGAAAAAACTTAAAATGAGAAGGGGGAAAATCATGGGGATAAATGGTTATTCTCAAATAAAATGTGTAGGGAAAAAAAATTGGGAGAAAAAACCATTGGTTCACCATTTAATTAATCTTCATCAATAGTTGGCCATTGAATAAAACTCTTGCAATTTTTCATTATTTCATGCTTCAGCTTGACGTGAAACTTTTCTTTTTTATTGTTTTCCTACACAATATTTTGCCATTGCATTTCTTGTAATGTATTCTTTTTTTCTCATTTTCCATATTTTTGGTTTTTCTATTTTTTATTTTTATTTTTTGATACAATTTGGGAAATTTCAGGGATGGGCATAGATTAAACCCAAGATCTTGTTCGTAAGGTCTGATTTTTCACTATTTAAGTTATTACCCTTGGTCTAGGTTTTTTTTATTCAATATTCAACAATTCAATAATATATTTAATTTGAACAGCAGATACTGGTTGCCAAATCAAAAAAAAAAAAAAATTAACATTAAACATGGGCACATGGCATGATTTCATTGGAGAAGGAAATTTTTGTAGGATAAACCCACACCATGCCACCTTCCATAGATGTATGAGTTTACTTCAATCGATTACATGAAGGAAAAGGAAAAAAAGGAAAAAAAAATTTAATCAAGCTGTCAATTGTTCTTATAGATACGAAGCTCCCAATTACCATATTAATTCAAAGTATGAAATTGTAACTAGGATGTTATGAAAATTTTACTTAATTAAAATATATATTAATCAAGCTGTCATGGTTTCGCTCTCTTAAGTGGCTAACCCATTGAATTATAAAATAGAAAGAGGGACGTATCCAAATAATAAGTTACTACAATAGTATACCAATTTCTTGATAAGTATAATTTTCTACACAAATTGTTGCTACTCGTCCTCGCGACTCCTTTATCTACGACGATGGCAAAAGAAGCAATTTGAAAATCGTTTTGACTTACTAACTTGATATTGGCTAGCATAGACGTAGAGAAGCGGAATTGTTAATTTGTTATTCACAAAGCATTATATGATGTCATTTTTTTAAAATATTTTTACTTTTTTTTTTTTGGTGGTAAGCTTAATTTTTTTTGTTTTACTGTTTATATAAAATTGGTAATTATTTTTTGAATTCAAAAAGTATACAAATTTGAATTTCAGAGTCTTGCTTTGATTATTTATTATTTATTTTATTTGATTTGATAAAATTGATATATTATTTCTTGCGAAATTTTCCAACGGTCAAATACCCTAGGTACAAATACATAAGAGGAATTAGTGCAAAATGGCCTTTAAACCCGACCCGTTTTGAGAAATGGCCTTTGACCCCCTTTTTTGGACTTTAAAACTAAATCCAATAATATTAATTTTGTCGATAACAAAATTACCTTCTACCACTGGTAATGCTCAAGGAACGACCATTGAAGTCTGAAACCTCAACCTTTGTTTTGTTGCTTTCATTGGGCCAGTTCTTCCGACTTCCGACCAGCGACCCAGTGGCCAGTTCTTCCACAGTCGTCACTCAACGAGTAAGCTTTCCTTCCCCATTTCCTTTCTAACCCTAAATCTTAAATCCCTAATTCCCTAACTCCTAATTGGGAATCCCATTCATCCTATATTTAGTGTTTATTTTGGAATAAATTTCATTTATTTATTATATTTTAAGCTTGTTTAGTTGCTCGAACACGTTAATGGAGCGCAAGTGCTTATTCAAGTGATACCATTTTTATTGCTGACATATTTAGGATCATGTATTAATATAAAATTAAATGATAATTACACATTGATGAGCTTAGATAATTTCTGTGCTCTTCCGATCTGTTTTGGCTAAACCTATAGGGAGAGATGTGAACGGATCTCTGAATAGAATTTCACTTGTTTCAATTTTTAGTGCTGATGATGGGGCGCGATACTGTATGGGCATGCACTTTCTTGTCTTGGTATAAGCTCTATTTAAGTTGAATGCATAGTTCAGAACTCAATATATCGAGTAAGTCATAAATTTTCAATCTTTTCTGGGTTGTCTTTGATTTTAGCAAGAGTAATGGCAAGAATTGAAATCAGCAGGGGTTGGATAGGCTGGTTGAGCCTGTTTCCATTGCTATTTGCATTTTAATTCTTATTTTAATTTAAATAGTTACATCTTTTGGCTAAAATTGGATATTTCCACATGGAATGTGAGCCGTTCAATAAGGTAGACGTTATTGAAAATTGCTAAAATAATAAATAATGGGCTCAAAAAAATTACTAGTCTCTATTTCTATTACCATTATCTAGTTTGCTATCATTCACACTCTTCTTCTTCCACTGTAAATTATAAAAAGAAAAATGATAGGTAGCATTTTGAAAAGCTAAGCTAAGAGTCATCTACCATTATATGCTACTTTTCAAAGCAAAATCAGAGACCATTTAGAGTTTCATTTTCTTATTCATTGCAAACCATTCAAATGAAAAAACAAATAAATAAAGAAAAGAAAATAAACTCACTCAGCAGAGTTTATTGCATCAGTGATGATGGATTTTTCAAGTTTTTGGGTTTGAATTCAAGGCAGTCGTCATAGCACTTTTATGTTTTCTGAAAATCCTAATTGAAAAATGGGGAATATGGAAAACAAGACTGGTTGGCAAAAAATTCAAGCTTTTCATAAAAGCCTGAGTCATTATCTTGTATGCTAAACTCGAAAATTTAGTTGAGACATAAATTTTCTCCATTATTTTGTTAACAAATGAAATATATATATATATTTAATTATCTACCTTGAATTGGAACTAGCTATTGAAAGTTACAACTCGAAATTTTAGTTGAGACATAAATTTTCTCCATTATTTTGTTAACAAATGAAATATATATATATATATATTTAATTATCTACCTTGAATTGGAACTAGCTATTGAAAGTTACAAACTTTCTCCATTCCTTGATGTTTAGAAAACAATATTCAACTTTTACCAATCTAGGAAAGACGCACCATCGGCTCCTATCATATTGCCCTTATAGCTAGTTGGTCATCAACCTTACATTATAGTTGTAGTATTTATTCCCAATGACCGAAACAGTACAAAACTCCACTAGATTGTCACATGGCATTCACAAGTCCAAATTTAGACCAGGTTTTGCTTCCCAATTTGGAATGATGCCCAAAATTTTGAAGAACCCTATGAGGGCCATGTGACAATTTAACGAAAATTTCGATGGAAGATTGATTGTGCAACAATTTGCTATTGAGGGAATTGGCTGGTGACAGATGCTGATATCTTCCCTGTTATTTATAATCCTTTGTGGTATTTTTCATTGTTTTCTTAGTAGTGGCAAAGTGAGCAAAGGATGCGTTGAAAGGACTCATAAAAAGAGCTTATTTTTTCACTTTGCCTCACACAGAAGCATTTCTCAAGAGTTGCTTTACAGAGGAAAAACTAACAATGATTGTTTAAGGTGATAAATATGGTCTCCCTCTTTGTACTTTGATCTGGAAGGGATTAAAATTTTTGTGTTGTACTCTCATTAAATTTTCTCTTTGCAATTCTCTTAGCTGACTGGCGTGATGAAAGCTGAGTATCTCATTGCTATAAGGTCTTCTCTTGGAAATGATTTTGCTAAGGGTGTTATGGCTATCTTGGTGGAAAAAGATCATGTTACCTTTTGCACTTGAATTTTCAATTTCTGTTTTCTGTGTCAGTAGTGACTAAATTTTATCTTAGTTTATTTTTGTGCAAATGCTTTGCCTGAAGATGGGACTTTGTGGAATAGCTCACCTTGATTAACTGCACATTGTAAGTTAGACTTGCTTCTATTTATATATATTTTCAGTATCTTGTCTCAGCAGTTTGCATAGAATTAGGTCCAGCTGAATACTCTGATATTGCCAATGAATTCATTTCTATACATTACACTTACAAATGTGTCATTTTGTCATTGTTATTAGTATGTTAAACAACAGCAAATATAGCATCATTATCTGGATCAACGGAATAAACTGTTTATATATATTATTACCACTATCATTTACAAATTTGCTGTTTTTATAACTATCATTTGCTTGTTTGTAGAATCCAAAATGGAACCCATCAAGCTTTGAAGACGTGAATGTCGATGAAGTGGAATCACTTTTCGAACCCTTGAGCCTTGAGTGAGTCATGTCATTGACTATTACATATCTCTTTAGAGGAAGAAATTAGCCATCAATCTATTTGCAGTTGATTGTGATCCCTAGGCTTGTCTAATGGTTGCTGTCAATGGCTATACCTTGAGTCTGATTATGCTAACTATTCTTAATTGTAAAATGTTAGGTATGAATTGATATTTTGAGTAAAATGTTTTTTGTCCACTAGTTTTTTGCTACAACCCTTTGTAAATGAATAACTATAGTTGACCTGTAGGCATAGTTGTTGATTTTGGAGTGTACAACTTGCATATTTGAGTTATGGTATGAAAATGTATCTCGAGTGTATGTTTGGTTATTGAGTTTGTTTTGCAGCATTCTTGACAGAGAATTTACATAACAAATTTTGTCCAGGGAATGCCTATGTCAAAATGCAATATATACTTCTCAATGGAAAAGTCTGTTAGGATGTTTGTGTTGACCGGTCTATTAACTGGTCTGTTAATAGACTAGTCTATTTATAGTTTTGTCAATAGACTCTTTAACAGACTAGTATTTGCCTTAGATTATTTTCCATATTTCCATTTAGTTGAAGGAAGAGCTATCTATAAGAATAATCGTCCTATCATTACAAATCTTGTCTTTTGTTGTTGCTAAGAACTCTTGAAATTTAGTATGGCCAATCTCCCTTCTTATTCTGATACTTGCTGTCGTTGAATGTAAAGAGATATAACGGAACTCAAGTTGAACAAATAATTAAAGGTTTCAAATGAAAATTGTACATAAAATGTTTAACTCGCATGTAAAGAACATAACTTACTATCATCTTATTTTGTTTAAGTAAGTTAACCTCATCTTGTTCCACGAAATAAGTCAAGTGCGGCTTCTGACTTCAACTTAGACTAAACTTTTGTACTTGGGCTATTTTGCTATAAAGCGCTACACTCAATGACTTCTCAATAGAAATTACTCTATGTAGAGGTCAAATTACCGATCGGTCTGTTATGTGGTCTGTTAATAGACCGATAGACAGACAGGTCTGTTTGTATGTCTGTGTAGAGGACCCTATCATTTTTGTTTTGACAAATTAGACCCTAACCTATCACTATTCCTGCGGCAAACCCTCCGTCTCTTTTAGTCGAAACTCTCGTTAACTCGTGCATATTCTTCCACACCTAGTAGCTTAACAATGATATTTATATCTTTTAAAAATTACAATATGTTTTTTCTGCCTCTTATAATAGCATATCTAATTATTATTGTTATTATTTATTATTATAATTATCATCTTTTGATATATTAAAACTCAGTGCTGATTTACCATTAGATATTTAGTCGTATTAGGAAATGATATGACGTGTGAAATAGTACATATTTAACACACCACATAAACGTCTGGCGGCGTATTTGAGGTTCATCTATGTTAATTTTTATATCAGACGTGTGCTCTTCCGATCTATCATGGGGTTCAAATATGAAAATGATATGTTATCAGACGTTTATGTGGTGTGTTAGATATGTACTATTTGACACGCTATATCATCTCCTAATACTGCTAAATATCTAACGGTAAATCAGCACTGAATTTTAATATATCAAAAAATGATAATGATAATAATAAATAACAACAATAATAATTAGATATACTATAATAAGAAGCGGAAAAAACATATTGTAATTTTTAAAAGATAAAAATATCATTGTCAAGATACTAGATGTGGAAGAATATGCATGAGTTAACGAGAGTTTCGACTAAAAGAGACAGAGGGTCATTTGCCGCATGAATAGTGATATGCTAGGGTCTAATTTGCCAAGACAAAAACGATAGGGTCCTTTTCCGCATGAACAGTGATATGTTGAGGTCTAATTTGCCAAAGTAAAAACGATAGGGTCCTTTTGCATAATAACCTCAAACGTTAGGGTTCTTTTGCTCCAATTACCTTATAGGAATTCATCTAAATAGGTATAACAATCAGGAAACCCCAAGGTGAAACAAATGAAAAATCTATAGAGTATGCTAAATAAGATGTATATATCAATATGAGAATTTTTGCTAAGTAAATGGCGATCATTTACCAACTTCTCATTCTACTACTCATTTCAGTGGCAGGAAAAAATTTTCACGGCAAAGATTATGAACATATTTGGAAATAAAGAGAAAAGCGGAACAATTAGTTTTGGTGAGAAATCTATGCATATGCTTACATTATCTGTACGAGTAATTGGTGTAAAAGGACCCTAACGTTTGAGCTTGGTGTAAAAGGACCTTAACGTTTGAGCTTATTGTGCAAAAGGACCCTATCGTTTTCACTTTGACAAATTAGACCTCAACCTATCATTGTTCATGCAGAAATGGACTCTATCGTTTTTGTCTTGGCAAATTAGACCATAACCTATCACTATTCATGCGGCAAACGACCCTCAATCTCTTTCGGTTGAAACTCTCGTTAACTCGGGTATATTCTTCCACACTCAGCAGCTTGACAATGATATTTATATCTTTTAAAAGTTACAATATGTTTTTTCCACATCTTATAATATCATATCTAATTATTATTGTTATTATTTATTATTATAATTATCATCTTTTGATATATTAAAACTCAGTGCTGATTTACCATTAGATATTTAGTCGTATTAGGAGATGATATGACATGTCAAATAGTACATATTTAACACACCACATAAACGTCTGGCGGCATATTTGAGGTTTACCTATGTTAATTTTTATAAATCTTGGGGTTCAAATATGAAAATGATATGCTACCAGACATATATGTGATGTGTTAGATATGTACTATTTGACATGCCATATCATCTCCTAATACGGCTAAAAATCTAACGATAAATCAGCACTGAGTTTTAATATATCAAAAGATGATAATGATAATAATAAATAACAAAAATAATAATTAGATATGCTACTATAAGAGGTAGAAAAACATATTATAATTTTTAAAAGATATAAATATCATTATCAAGCTACTGGATGTGGAAGAATATGCACGAGTTAATGACAGTTTCGACCTAAAGAGACGGAGGGTCCTTTGCCTTATGAATAGTGATAGGTTATGGTCTAATTTACCAAGACAAAAACAATATGGTCATTTTCCGCATGAACAGTGATAGGTTGAGGTTTAATTTGCCAAAGTGAAAACGATAGGGTCCTTTTGCACAACAACCTCAAACGTTAGGGAGATCGGAAGAGCACACCTTTTGCGCCAATTACCCTTATCTGTATATATCATAAGGGTATTTGTGACTTTTTTTCTCGATCTGTAAATAAGTTATTTTGATATGATAACATAGATGTTTTAGATTTTTTTAGTATATTTGAGGCCTTTTAAACTTAAGAAGGCTATTTTATACAAGTGATGTTTGGCTGAGTCCATTTTAAAAGTGATGGTTTCGCTCTCTTAAGTGGCTAATTTATTGAATTATAAAATAAAAAGACACATGTATCCAAATAACAAGTTATAACAATAGTATACTTGATCGGTATAATTTTCTACACAAATTGTTGCTACTCGCCCTGGCGACTCATTTACCTATGATGATGGCAAAAGAAGCCATTTGAAAATCGTTTTGACATACTAACTTGATATTGGTTAGCATAGGCATAGAGAAACGGAACTGTAAATTTGTTATTCACAAAGCATTATCATGATTTCATTTTTTTTTTTAATTTTTTTTGCCTTTTTTTTTTGGGTAACCTTAAATTTTTTTAGTTTTAATTTTTATATAAAATTGGTAATTATTTTTTGAATTCAAAAAGTATACAAATTTGAATTTCGGAGTCTTGCTTTGATTATTTATTATTTATTTTATTTTATTTTATTTTATTTGATAAAATTGATATATTGTTGCTCGCGAAATTTTCCAACTCAACGGTCAAATACCCCGGCTACAAATACATCATCACGCTGGATCTCATAATTTCAGAGAAGATTTGTAAAAGGAAAAAAAATCCCCTTTTCGCTCTCTCTGTTTTCTTCTCCGATCCAATGTCGATCCTTCCGTTGTGCTACTTGTTGTTGCTATGTTCAAATCAAAGCGAATGTGTAGGATTTCACCTTCTCAGATTGCCCCTCTTCCTTTATTCATCCGCCAATACGATAGAAATTTGACTCTAACAAACCGTCTCAGGGACTAGGGCGAGTGACAGAAACTCAGTGCCTCCCCGTTTTTCATCTCAGGAATGCTCGGTTTTTCCCCGAGTTTTCTCAATTCTGTAAGTTCCCACACATTCTGTTCGCCTCTCTCCCTTACGCGTCCGCGTAATATAGACATCCCTAACGTCATCTTCGGTTTTGTTGTCATCTACGCTGTACACCCCCCAGTTTCAGGCCTTTAACTCGGGGGAAGCGAAGGAACTCTTGGGTAAGGGTTTCAAACCACTGTTTTTCTGAAATCTCTCTCTTTTCGGCAACTGGGGTTTACTCAAAGATGGGAGAAATTTGAGATCGGAAGAGCACAACCGAAAGCACGTCGGGGGGTAAGTTTTCTCAAGCCTTTCTTGGGAAGCGAAGAACTCTTGGGTAAGGGGTCCGAGCCACTGGTTTTTGAAATCTCTCCTTTCGGGCACTGGGGTTTAGTCAAAGATATGAGAGAAACTTGACTCTTACAGACTGAACATGTCTCAGGGACAAGGGCTAAAGACAGAAACTCAGACCAAGGAAAATCTATCTTTTCTGTTTATGCGTAGCTCTTGCTGTCTTTTGGAACATTGACATGATAATTATCTTGAAAAACGTTTAAAATTTTGACCACGTTTTGGGAATGGAAATCAAAACTAAAATGGGCAAAGAATTCACGTTTCTTTTATTATAGATGATTAGAGGTTGTAATGGTTAGGGAATCAGTGTAGAAGTAAAGTAAATGAAAAGAAACTTTTCTAGAAAATAAAAAATAATAAGACTGAAGAGATTGGAAATGATAATGATCATGGTAATGGTGATAGCAATAAGAACCGCGGCATAGTGACGATGATAACAGCGGCAACAACAAAGCTAATGTTAGGTAAGACAAGTAAATTAGATGAAAGGAAGCTTGTTTGAAAAATAAAAAGCAATAAGAATGAAAAATGATAATGATAGTTATGAGAATATGGTGATGACAATGGTAATAACGGAAACAGTAATAACATAGCTAATGGGGCTCATTGGGGTAGCTTATGCTACCCAATGCAAATGTGTACTGCCTTGTAGGATTAAGAATGCCAACTAGGGCTGAGAAAAAGGGTCTAACACCATCCCACCCCCATCAATTTCTCCCTTATCTCTCTCTTCCCTCCTCTCTCTCCCTTCCCTCAACCCACCGGACACTTGGCGCTCGAATGGCAGTGAAAACATCCGGAGCTTAAAGTTGTAGAAAAAGGGGGATCCCCCTCCTCACGGTGGGAATGCTGCTAGAACAGCAGCCGAAATGGGAAGGAGAATTCCCTTATTTTCCTGCAACTTCTGGCGCCGGAAGTTGGAGAAAAAAGGGGGGAAAGAGGGAGATTCTCTCACTGAAACCGCAGTGGAAAAATGGGGGACTTCTAGCTGGAATCCTATGTTTCGTCAGCAAGAATAAGATCAGAGAAGGAGGTTGAGGGAGTGGGAGAATGTCGAAGGGAGAGAAATGGATTTATGGTTTTGGGGGGTGTAGATCGAACAAAGGGTTTTGAATTGGGCAAGTGGGGGTGGCATGGGGTAGTAGTCTCTTTTTGGCATTTTTAACTCTACGAGGTGGGACACATAGGCATGGGGGTGGTAGGATAAGCTACCCCGATGAGTATGTTTAACAAAATTTTTAGGTAATGGTATTAGCAATAAGAACCACGGCATAAACAATAACAACAACAGCAACAAAGCTAATGCTGAAACAAGTAAGAGCTTGTTTGAAACTTATTATTTTCCCCATTATAATTTCACTTATCACTGATTTGATTGCTGATTTGATAATTGATCAACAATCACCACACATTTTAAACTTCAATTAAATCTCTACCACTCATTTCAACTCATTATAATTTCCCATTATAATTTAACATCATAATGAGAATCAAACAAGCTCTAAATTAGATAAACGGAAGCTTTCCTAAAAAATGATGACAATGAAAATGAAAATGATAGTTATGATAATATGATGACAACAATGATAATCACAATAATGCGACAACAATGATAAGATATATGTTGATAAATGTAGTCAACTGTTGATAAATGTAGTCAAACTGTTAATAACATACATGTTGATAAATGTAGTCAAACTGTTGATAAATGTTTGAAGTATCCCATAAATGCAAGGTAAAATCTGAATGTTTCATTTTAGAACATTAGTGTACAAGGACTTTGTTTTATTGTTTGCATCTGAATATAACATTACTCTTTTTTATTTTGATAGAATCTGATTTCTTATGGAATCTGATATTTTCCTAGTGACACATATCGCATCTGATTTTATTCACTTTGTTTGCATCTACATGTATGATATAACATTACTTTTTTTATATTGACAAAATCAGACGCAGAGTGAATATAACTATATGTGTTACTTGTGATAAGTAGCATTTTGATAAATGAAACTAGATTAGAGTTATATTTGAGCTCAGCAAATGGAAAGCTTTTCCTTTTCGGAGCTTGGAAAGAATGTCGAACCAGAAGCAATTCAATAAATAGGCAACTGGGGAAAAATTCTAAAGAAATGATCTCCAGTCTAGCTGCGTTCAGCAATAAACTTTCTGGTAAGATTTTCTGTGCTAGTGTTATTTTATTTCCCACAGTAGTTAATTTTAAGGTTCCTATGTTTTCTCTCTTAAATATGGAAAATATTGCTTGTTTAATATTTCCCAAATCTGTTGATGTTGCCAATTTCGGGTCAGAATCAATTATAGATATTTTATTACTCTCTGATTGTACTATCAGTTTGTCTTTGAAGAGTTTGTAAGGTCATTTTATTATCATTGTATTGTTGGTTGTGCTTAGGAGTTGTTTTCTAGAACCTACAGTAACCTGGTAAGAAAGCAAGTTCTTTTTTTTTTTGTTAAATCCTTTTGTTTTTGGGGTGGGGGGCTAAAATGAGGAACTCTAAAGAAATCATGTTTGGCAAATTAGGGGTCTGTTTGATGGGGATCTTTAGCCCGAAGTACATCAATTTTTTAACCGTTAACTATTCTAGGCACGTGATTAAACGGCCCCACATTACATCATTAATCTGTGACAAAATTCTGTAATGCCCATCTCAATTGAACTTGTACGAGGAACTCTTTAGACCTCCTCTAAGGACCGTTTCTGGCATTTTACTCTTTCTTTTGGTCAAAAAGTGAAGCTTCTGGAGGAAGTTCTAAATTTTCTGACTTATTCAAACATGCATGGGACACAACATAAATTTTACCAATATCGATTTTGCATAAAACCCCATCAAACTGACGCTAAGTTCACACTTGATGTAAATGTAAGATGAATAAGTAATCACTGTCAACTTACATACTACACGACGCTCTTCCGATCTGGGAGATATTTTGTGAACCATACCGTGAAAATTTTGTGCTGCATTTGTGCGGCAGTCTTTGTTTTACGTCTTCAGAAATTTTTATGTTTCCAATTTCTATTTATGTATTAATTCACACCCATCTTGAAGATGTCTGACTGTTTCCTAATGTCAGTATTTTGTGTTCACTTTTATCTCTTTGGCTTTTTCTCTGTCTTAAGTTTAATATGACGGAATTGATTTGAGTTAAAATTGCATATATGTATTGCTTTAGGATTTCCATTTAGGTTTTCTATAATTTAGGAATTTCTAGGATTAAATTGATACTATTTTTCAAGTTGATCACTTATCGTTAATAGAACTATTTTCAGCGAACTGAATTCATCATTTTGTCAGTCTTTTCTATTATGAACTATTAATATATTTATTTCTAC
>CAVNYN010204342.1:0-13396 GCA_963692815.1 Nyctanthes arbor-tristis
CTTTCTGGGAGGTGAAGAAATATTTTGGTATGGTTAACGTCGTTTTCTTGAGCCCAATTTCATATATGATGAACTTATATGAGTTTTCTACATTCTAGGAAAATTTCATAAGCATACGACATCATCCTTGATTTTTTAAAGGGTTTTAAATGGGCATTGCCGAACAGGAAAATTTAACAATCCTTAGTTGAAAGGTTGAAATTTTATGTATAAGTTGGTGTTATGATTTTATAGCATAATATCATGGTAATTGAGGAATTTGGTAAGGTTGAGAATAAATAGAAGTAACGAACAACTTAATGTTTAATAGCAAATGTGGAAAGTTTGTTAAAGGCCAAGAATTGATGTTTAAAGGCCAAGAATTGATGTTATTTTAGTGGATGATTGAGATTTTAATACTTGATATTATTACAATTTCTAAGATGTAATAGAGTCTAGAATAATGATATAAGAGGGATAACCATATGTCTAATTTAAAGATGAAAAAGTCTTGAGAATTTAATGAAATAGAGAATGTGTAATCCAAAGGGAATTTCATGGTGATAAAACTAGTTGGATTAGAAAATCTTTAACTAGCAAATAAACTAAGAAGAGTATAGATAGGATTGATGAAAGAGAAGTAAAAGAATCAAGTTATGTGGGATTTGTCGAATAGAAGAAGTTCATTAGAAGTGAAATAGATGTTAAATAGAATGTTTATATAATGTCGCAGGAAATGTTAAAGATCAAAAGGAAATGAAACACGAAAGGATGCTACTTAGCCGGTGAGTGAAACTCTTCTCTCATTTCTTCCTAAACGAACATTATTATGCTTTGATTCCACGTGAATTTGCAATGTCATGATGATAATGTATTTCAATGAAATTTCCCAAAGGATTGATATTTTCTTAAGAAAAGTTCGTTATGCATCTTATATAAAATGATGATTTACGCTCTTCAGAGAAAAGTCTCTATTCGAAATATAATTTGATGATGCATGAAAACCCCAAATTTGTATCCGATGTCATGATAAGCCGCCTACGGGCGAAGGGGCCTATCGCTCAAGCTGACCAAATGAACGCCGCCCAGGCGAGGGGGCCTATGTGCTAGCTATGGCTCAAACTGTTTGATTGTGCCGCCTAGAGCGAAGGGGTTATGAGGTACCTATAATCCAAGCTGGTGTCTACGCGCGTATGACTTGATATTATGATCATGAGATGTTGGATACTCTTTGGGGTGGATTTTATGATAACTCTTAAAAGGAAGTGAATTTACATGAAGTTTTCTATCATTGTAATGATGCTATAGATGTTTCGATGTGAGGTGAATTAATCTTGATAATGATATGATGTTTATTAGATGAAATGATGTTTATGATGTTTCGAACACATAATGATTCTCTCAATATTCATGTGACGCTGGAATTATATTTCAAATTATGCGAGTCCAAAAATTTGCTTGCACATTTATTTGAAATGTTACAAAAGTTATATTTCAATTCTCCAAAGTATGTTTATTACAAAACTCCACTCACTGGGCTATTAGCTCATATGTTTTCTCAATGATTTTCTTAGCAGGTAGCAATTGGAGTTGGGCAACGCAGTCTGGTTGAGCCTGCTACTTCATTAATTTAAGCCACCATATGTAATTTGTTATAGAATTTGTCATTATAATGAATTACAGACTTGACATGTTTAAGGTCACTAGTATGCATTGAGAATCCGTATGAGTCATATTTGGGGTCAGTGTTTCTTCACGTTAGAAAGTATGATTTCTTGTAATTAATAGCAATTATCTCATTGTGAAGTATACGTGAAGGGTATGTGAGTTGATGTTGGATGTTATGCATGTTGGTTTTGTTAACAAATTAGAGGATATGCTGTCGAAATTTTTCTAGGATAATTAGCATGTTCACGAGCCTTGACGGTAAATTCTAGCTTTTAGCTGGAATTTATCGTCAGCGCACGTCACACTTCTAGTAAATTAGAGGTACTAGAGGTGGGGCGTGTCAAGTACCACTGAGTAGTAGCTATGTCTATAGAGTGATCTCATTGTACGAGGCATACTTCTCAACATAGAACGTAACATAACGTAGTCGTACACGCGTAGAGTAAGCCCCCAAGGCTAACATCACCATACACAACCCAAAGCCTATGTTTGCATAATGATGTGTCCTAAAGACCTATATATAAACGTAGTCTAACACTGTGGAACAGATCACAACAATGCAGAGCGGGTAATCATATAGGTACTTGTGGTGGTTTTAAAATAAATTTTATAATATGCGTTTATAAAAATTTCAAAACATAATGTATCATGCTTTTTCATTAATTTCATAAAATGTCCCTTTAAAATCTCCTTTAGACATAATAATATGATTAAATATTTCATAGAAAATTCACATAATGATATAAAACGGAAACATGCTAAATTTTAATTTTATAATGAACCCATAACTAAAATAAAATGAGAAACCTGGCTAGATAATTTGAAAAATATTTTTCCATTCACAGAGTTTATAGCTACACTCTAATGTGGCTAATTGGCTTTCCTAACCTCCTCGTCACCATCTGAAATAACGAGAATGTACAATTATTTAACATGCCGTCATAAATCCCTCGAAGATACAACAACACTAAAATTCACATGTTACAACATTCTGCCTATTTCCAATATCCTACTAGTTCCCATTGTTAATAATTACTCATATTCTTAAACCATTTCCCAAGCTTATTAACACCTTGACTTCCAAACACCCACTTTCATGTACATTAAAGAGAAATCCATAACATAGAATCTCCAACTCATTATTCACTAAATTTCCACCACTATTATGCCATGAATCACCTTTAATAATCATAATTCACAAAATCCCCAAATTTCATTTCTAGGGTTTATGAAAAATCCCAAATAATATGTAATGTGGATTGCCAGATTAAAATCCATCCTTCTAATTACATAGAGAACAATAATTACGCCTCAATTCATAAAATCACCCACGAAATCAACACCAATTACCAAAACACATAAACCTTAGAAATCGCCTATTGACTTACCTCGATAAATTTGTAGAAGAAAATCAAAAGTTTGTGTTAAATCACGCCAAATATGTGCAAATCCCCCAATTTTCTTCCTCCTTTCCTCCATTTTCTTTTTGTTTTCTTCCTATTTCTTTCATTTTTGCTGAGAGCTTTTGTCGTGGGTTACTTGTGTGCGGAATGCGATTTGCAAGACAATGTTTACAATATGTGGGAAATTGCACTTAAGGCCCCCATCAAATTTAAGTAGTGCAACTTAACCCCTTGACTCAAAGTAGTTAGCATACAAGCCCTCAAACAATTAATTTCCATTTACCCATTTGATAGCTTGGACTTTGACCTAGAAATTTTGACTTTGACCAAGCATGTAGTAAAAAATAAATTTAGAAAATTCAGGTCGTAACAACCTTACCTCCTAAAAAAGAATTTCATCTTCGAAATTCAGTCGCTGAAGATGTAAGGGTACTTAGCCCGCATCTCCTTCTCTTCTTCCCATGTGGCCTTTTCTATCGGACGACTTTTCCTTTTCACTTGGACAAATGTGCCGACAATGTTATCCTTTTTAATTTGATACCTTCTGCCAAGTATTTCTTCAGGTTCTTCCTCATAAGTCAGATTATCCTCCAATTCAACAGGCCGTGACTCTAGCACGTGATATGGATCTGCAATATATTTGCGAAGTATGGAAACATGAAACACATCATGGATCCTGGATAAATCAGCTAGTAATGCTAACTGATAAGCAACAGGTCCGATACGCTCAGTGATCTCATATGGTCCGATGTAACGTAGGCTCAATTTACCCTGCTTTCCAAATCTCAAAACATCCCTCCATGGTGACAATTTCAGAAAAACTCTGTCTCCAACTTCAAATTCTAGATCTCTCATGCGTTTATCAGCATAGCTCTTCCGTATGTCTGAGCCGCCTTAAGCCTTTCCTTGATAATATTCACATTCTCTGTAGTGGTCTGAACCAATTCAGGTCCCATTAATTTCCTCTCTCTACTATATTCCAAAAAACTGGAGTTCTGCACTTTTGGCCATATAAAGCCTCATACGGAGCCATCCCAATACTAGAATGATAGCTGTTATTATAGGCAAACTCCATCTTTGATAGATAGGTATCCCAACTACCCTTAAACTCCAAGGTATATGCTCGAAGCATATCCTTTAGTGTTTGTATGGTTCTCTCTGACTGACCATCTGTCTGAGGGTGAAAGGCTGTGCTGAAGTTTAATTTCGTACCCATAGCTCCCTGCAAGCTAGGCCAGAATTTAGAGGTAAATCGAGAATCTCTATCTGACACAATGGATATTGGAGCCCCAAACAAGCTGACTATCTCATCCATGTACAACTTTGCCAACTTATTTAGTGTGTAAGTGGCTTTGATTGGCAGAAATCTAGCAGTTTTTGTCAATCGGTCCACTATTACCCAAACACCATCGTGACCTCTCTGAGTACGAAGAAGACCAAATAGGAAATCCATAGTGATATACTCCCACTTCCATTCAGGAATAGGTAGAGGCTGTAACAATCCAGCCTTCTTCTGGAGATCATGCTTCACTTGCTGACAAACAAGGCATCTGGAGACAAACTCTGCTATGTCCTTTTTCATACCCGGCCACCAATAGTGTTCTTTCAAAGTGTGATATATCTTGTTACTACCTAGGTGCATGGCATAAGCAGAACTGTGTGCCTCCTCTAGAATCTCTCCTTTCAGCTCTGAAATATGAGGAACACATAATCTACCTCCTATAACAAAAGTGTCATCTTCTTTAACCGTGTAGTCATCTCGTAGTCCAAGATCGACCTCTTCCTTCTATTCCTTCAATGTCAGATCTTGCTATTGAGTCTCTTTAATCTTGGCCATCAGAGTAGGCCTTACATGGAAACTAGCTAGTACTGCCCCTGAGGTAGTGGACGACAATTGAGTATTCAACTTCTTGAACTCACAAATTAGGGAAGAGATCATCAAATTAGATTGAGCTAAAGAACCACCGATTTTTCTACTGAGAGCATCTGCTACTACATTTGCCTTCCCTGGATGATAGTCAATCTTGCAATCATAATCCATTATCAGCTCTAACCACCTCCTTTGCCTCATATTCAACTCCTTCTAATCAAATATATGTTTCAAACTCTTATGATCAGTGTATATCTGACACTCTTCACCATATGAGTAATGCCTCCAAATTTTAAATGCCAACACCACTGCAGCCAACTCTAAGTCACGTGTAGGTTAGTTTAACTCATGCTTTTTCAGTTGCCACGAAGCATAAGCTATAACTTTCCCATTTTGCATCAAGACACAACCCAACCTTTGACGTGATGCATCACTATATATCACAAACTCCTCACTTGAAGATGGGAGCGTAAGGATAGGAGCGGTGGCCAACATGCGTTTCAATTCCTGGAAAGAGTTTTCACACTGCTCAATCCACACAAACTTAGAATCCTTCTGAGTCAGACTAGTCAACGGAAGAGCAATTTTTTAGAACCCTTCTATAAACCGGCGGTAGTAACCTGGTAGTCCAAGAAAACTCCACACTTCGATCACATTTGTGGGTCGTTCCCATTTTTGTACCGTCTTAGTTTTTTAAGGATCCACGTAAATCCCTTCTGACGAGATAACATGACCTAGAAATGCAATCTTATCCAGTCAAAACTCACACTTACCGAACTTGACATACAACTATTTATCTCGCAAAAGCTGCAAAATTGTCTTCAAATGATCTGCATGCTCATCACGGTTACGAGAATAAATTAGTATATCATCAATAAAACAATTACGAATTTATCGAGATATGGCTGAAGCATTTTATTAATCAAATCCATAAACACAGCCAGTGTATTAGTCAGCCCAAAAGCATCATCAAGAATTCAAAATGGCCACACCGAGACTGGAAAGCAGTCCTTGGCACATCGACCTCTCTGATGATACCCAGAATGCAAATCGATCTTTCGAAAAGACCAAAGCACCTCGAAGCTGATCGAATAAGTCATTGATTCTAGGTAAAGGATATTTATTGCGAACCGTCACCTTATTCAACTGCCTATAGTCGATGAATAGTGTCATTGTACCATCTTTCTTTATCACGAATAAGACTGGTTCTCCCCAAGGAGATGTGGTGGGTCTAATGAAACCCTTATCCACCAAGTCCTGCAACTGAACTTTCCACTCTTTCAATTCTGTTGGAGCCACTCTGTAGGGTGCCTGTGATATAGGTGCTTGTTATTTATACAATTTTTTTACAACTAGTACACATGACATTTTTCCCTAAAATGTACCCCACCCCACAAAAAAAGAAAAGAAAGAAAGAATAAATTATCCTCTAAAATCTTGCAATTTTTTAAGTGATTGTGCAAGAATTTTTAAATTTGTGCCCTGTGAATATTATGATTGTACGTTGTCCACAAGTTTTTTTGTGTAACATGTTACTCTATGTTATGATTGTTATCCACAACGGTTTTTTCCCCTTATTTAACACGTTACTCTATCACATGGTTGCTGTCCGCATAAGTTTTTTTTTTGGTGATTATCATGTTACATTAATTGACTACCACAAAAGTTGTCGCCATCAGTTAATATACATTGATCACCGTACACAAATTTTTTTCGTGCTTATATTTCATGTCCAGTGCAATAATAATTGGTCCCCTGATGTTTAAAGATGAAAAAAAAACCCAAAACAAAAAAAGAAAAAAAAAACCTGCACCGATATATTAGCTTATTGGAATTGCATCATCACAAGAAATTGCAGCATTTCAAGATTTTTTTGGTATTTGTAAATGTTCAATTTACAAATTAAAACCGTTAGCTAGTGGTAATGCGAAAACTACTCACAAAGTAGATTTTCCAAAAATCTCATGTACAATATTACTAATTTTGGTAGATTTTGATTGACAAAGTAGACTGGTAAAGGTCTTGCCCTGTGGCAGGGAGCAGACAATGGTCATGCATTTTTCACAATGAACCTTCAAGAGTAGAATTAGAATATAAGGAATTTAATCTACTTTCGGTTAAAATTTCTTAGGAAATTTCGGAAGTACACAATGTGCTTACAATTTGCATATACTTTGTTTTTATGCGTATCGTTATTATAACCACCCCCAATCAATTAAAAAAGAAAAAAACTTTTGCTAGGATAAGAACTTGAACGTTTGTATAATTTTTAAAGAGCGCGATACCTTGAATTGAACTTAATTAAAAATCACAAATAATTTACACAAAAATTTTTTGTTTCAAAGGTTTTATTAATAGAGCCTTATGATGTTTAACGATTATTTTTCTTTAGAGTAATACTATTTAACATCATTGGTGCTTAGCAACATATCAACACGGCGTTAAATGATAAGGAATTAAGTGGATAATTTATTTATTCGTTTAATTTTATTTATCATTTAATGCCACATTGGATGTCATTTAGACTGGTGCTACATAGCATTATTCTTTTCTTTAGAAGTTGATTTTTTAGGGTTTAAAATTTATTATCTCTATCTATTTTGTATCTTAACCTAAACTTGCAATAATCGAAAATTAAATTTCATCAATTATAATATACTGAAAATATTAAAAAAATTACTTTTCTTTTTTGGGAGAAGCGAACCCAATTCGAAAATCCAAGCTCGGATTACAATTTATAGATATAAAAAATTATACACACGAAATGAAGGGGACGTAATAAACCTTACCTCCCACAATTGAATTAATGCAATTTCCCTATTACAAATTAGTTCTAGGATGCATGCAAGAAAATACTACTCCCAAAACTACAAAAAAGGAATTATGCAAAAACTTCAATATCTACCTAATTCTAACATATGGAAGACCAAGTTTATCCAATTTGTAAATACCTATACCATACCTATAGCCTGGTGCCCCAGTGTAGTAAAGGACTGGCGTTGAAAGTTCGAGTCCCGTTATAGAGAGGTTTCCTCTCCTCTTAAGGAAAGGAAACCCTTATGTGGATGCATGTGATTGGGAGTTTGAGGATTGAGGGTCCCCCAACGCCCAATCACATGTAGGCACACAGAGGGTTTCCTCTCCTTAAGAGAAGAGGAAACCTCTTCTTAGAAAATTCATTGAAAGTTCCTTCTCTAGATACCTTGATTGGGACAAAAATCTACCAATTGTATATGTGTGAACTTGTATGTCATTCCCCACAATATGCCTTGAATATGTCCAACCAGATGTGGTACAACCCATGGGCTTGTTGGGAAAATTTGATTCGAATATGACTTCGGATTAACCTAAGATCTTTACCTTTGTGTGAGAAATGTCAAGTGAATAGGAGAAAAATAAATAACAACACAAGATTTACGTGGAAAACTCCAAAACCGGCGAAAAACCACGGGCCTCAAAATAGAGATTTTCCACTATATGAAAAATTGTTACAATCATATAGAATTTTACTCACAGTCTCACACCAAACCCCAAGAACACCCATTAGGCTTTACCACACTCAAACTTCCCTTATCTTTGATAAACCTAGAAAAGAACCCTTGAACACTAACCTAGATTTCTTTCTACATCTTGGCGGCGCCTTTTACAAATAGCCAAAGCCCTATATTTATAAAGGTTGAAACCTTCCACCGTCACTGACAACTTGTGCTTGGTTGTCGGTCTACAAATTCGACTTGAACTCTTCTTCTTCTTTATCGACAACTAAGTTCACCGTCGATGACACCTCGCAATTAGTTGCTGCTAGTTAAGATATCGAATCCAAATTGAGTTCTTCATCTTCCTTGACAACTTGTTCTTAGTTGTCATTAATTTGCAAGAGTTCGAAGCCGAACTGAATTTTTCTACCAAAGGGATAATGTTTATACATTCAATAATTCAATTTCAAATCGAATTCTTCTTCCAATTTGCCACATGGATAATGCTTATCCATTCAAGTGTTTGAATCCTAATCGAACCCTTTATTAAAACTTCAGGAAGTATTGTGATTGTTTTGAGCCAATTTTCTACAATATATTTCCTGAGCACAATTGAACAGAGTTCTCAATCCACACTGTAGTTAGCTTCATGTCCAGACATAACAGAAGGCCAATTTTAATTGTCCTAAGCTCAGCCTCCAAAATAGTGCATTTGCCATAATTCAGAAAAGCTGAACATAAATTCCCTTTTACAAGTCCTCACTACATCCCCTGCTGTAGCCATACAACCATTCTTTAGAGCCGCATCTGTATTCAATTTAACCCAGTTAGAAGCTGGTTTCACCCATTGCACAGATGCACAGAAAGGAGTAGTATCATGCTTGAGTTTCTTACTTTGCATTATCTAATGTAGCCTTCAGTATAAAAATAAAACTTTACATCTCTTATGCACTATATCATCATAAACACCGAAACTTCAGGGGGAATATGAGCATTCTAGATATACTTAAAGGAAACATGATTGGGCTTAACTTCACTAAAAAATTTCTGTCTAGTATATCTACTTAGTTGCTCACTCACATTCCAATTTAGTGTAAATGATAAATTTTAGTAGCTATTTCCAATAACAAAATATTAGACCCACAATTTTGTAAATTATTCATCCCGCCGCGGTCAGAAATGACATGAAAATAATAAGGATTTCCCTCCAAAAAGAAAAATAGTGTAGGTATTTGTCATTCTAGTCATGTTAGGATATGGGAAGAATGGGTCGTTAACTAGGCAGGTAGGGAAAATTTTGTGTCTATTTGCAAACTAATTTTAATGAGTTTTAATGAGAAATAAGTGAGAAAATCGGTATAATTGAATGGTGCATGCAGTCCTATAAAAATATGTGGACGTAATTAGTTTGACAAATTTTTATTCAAAAACAGAATTGATTCAAAAACGTGGGCTTATTTTCTTTTTTATTTTTATAATTTTTTAATTTAAAAAGTAAAGGTAAATATGTCATAAAAGACTTTATTGGTGAATTTATGAAAGGTTAGAGGCTCAATTGATAGAAAATGCAAAAATTAAAGACTATTTGTGAAATTAACCCTTTAATTATATACTTTCGTAGAGTATTTAAAACGGGCCCGCTGCTACTAGTCTTAGCGCACTCTATATATACCACTAGGTCCACGCGCCTGTATATTTATTAATTGCAAAAGCGAAAAAAGGAAAAAATCGTAGCCCAAATTGAACAGCGCTCGGTTAACTTAAAGGTTAATAATATAACCATCCATATATACAAGTGGAAAATTAATGCATATATATACATCAGTCACTTGTTAATGATATGTCTGAATGTGACCCTTTTATTTTTTTTCTCTGAATGTGACCTTGTTATCATATAAATCTTTTCAATTAATTGCCGGCCTAACCTCCAATCACATTAATCAACTTGACAATTATATATACACTATTGATACGAACAGATACCTGTTTGACTTTAGAATCCTAGCTACCACATTTATATGGAAAATTATTGCTTTCTAAATAGGAAAACTCTATTAGTACCTTCTGAGTTACTTGAACTCTGACCCGGGGCCAATAAAATTACTTAAATGTCCTTGAATAAATCAATCAAAATTGGTGAACACTAACAATTCAATAATGGAGCCTGAAATTCCCGGCACTCACAATCCACCCCGTCCCAAAATCCCCAAATCGGCAGCAAACCCTCGAACCCCTCTCCCCAAAATTCCGGCACCCCTTCTTACAGGCGGAGCAGCCACCGGACAGAAAATGACAAGATTTCAATCTAATCTTCTTTTTTCGTGGTTTAAAGTGTTGTAATGCTCTTCATGTATTTGCAAACTAGTTTAATATGCACAAAAGTATAAGATGCATCAGTGCAAGCAGAATCATGTGCCATAAAACTAGGATACATGGACCCATGAAATGCAAAGGAAAAATATCAACTTTTTTCTAGGGTCGTAAACCCAAAATTAGAATCTTTCACTAGCAAAAAGAGTTCTAATTAGAGGGACATCATAAAGATCTCACACTCGCTAATTAGCGGTGGAAGTCTGCTTGGTCGGTGACGCGAAAGGGAGTGGCGAGGTGAATTTCCAGCGACATTGAGAGACTTGGAGGGAGCAGGCTCGACTGTCGATCGACTATAATGGGGGATGGCTGGCTGCATGTGTCCTCCATTTTCCGGAGAGGCGTTAGTGGTCGGTGGAGGGTTCTGTCATTTTGGTGCCGGAATTTTGGGGAGAGGGGTTGGTAGGTTTGCAGCCGGTTTTTGGGGGTGCGGCTGGCTGTGGGGGTCCGAATGCTTTTCTTTCTCTTTACCGGATTTTGATTGATTCATTCGAGGACATTTAAGTAATTTTAGCGGTCATGTGTAATCAGAAGGTACTAATAGAATTTTCCGCCCGATATAGGCTGCGCGCCACTTTAATGGAAGGCATATGGTATCACCGTGGAGCTCGGACCAAGGGCACAAGTGTATATATAAATGTTTGAGTTATTTCTCCTAATAAAGTTGGCTTTTTAAGATGAAAATCCAATCCTAATATGATATTGGAGCTCATTAAACTCCAGTGAACATTCAATTCATTTAAGATACAACATGAGCCCACAGATTTTAAGATTAAGCTACACAAATGAGGCACCATTTTGCGGACATGATAAATCTCATATTAAAAAATGCAAAATACATATATAACTAACTTATGATCTAAGTTAACTACTCTTCTTAACAAGGTTGACGCATCTTTAAGATGGAAGCTCAAAAGCATCCACATTATTCATGTGTTAAATGAGATTGTTAGCAATGTGTGTTAGTTAAAGATAAAAATTAATATTCCATTGGATGTGTTAAATGTGATTGTTAACGGAATCATTTTACCAACATATTAGTCAAATCGAACCGCACCAACAAACTGACCAGTTCATGTAGGTTTTCAGCAAAAACTGAATTTTTAGCTGGTTTAACCGAAGAAACCGAACTGGTTGAAGTTTATGTTATCTTCCTTTCACATTCATTCATCTTCTTATTAACAAAAAATGGTATACAATCACTTCAATACATACTTTGTGATTCCAGGAAAATGAGTTTTCATAAAGTAATCTTCCCACTGGATGCACTTCGGATCAAACTTAAATGCTTCGCTTCCTCTCATTGCCATCCGCATATTCTCAGCTTCAGTGTCATCAAAGCTGCAAATATAATGCAAATTTTCGGTGTTAATATGTAGAGTACTAATTGCTCCAATTAAGTACTGTTGAGCAACCAAAAGCGAATGAGTTATATATAGAAATGGGTATAAAACCAGAGAAGAAAAGGGTTCGTACATTCCTTGAAAGAACAAGTACGGTTTATAGAGTTCTAGTAGATGTATAGAATAATTGATTCTTCGTCTTGTGTTGGCATGCAATCTTCCAAACAAGTTGCAGAATATCATGTTCACCAACTTCAACATCTACACTTTGTGAAAAGTAAAATATTATAGTTTAAAATCAGTTGTAAAATGTGACAAAAAGAATATAATCTGAACTATACTTTGAGAGATCGATGATATCATGTTACCTTTATCATCACAGATTTTGTGAGGAAAGAAAAAAGACGAAAAATTAAATTAGCAAAACTAACCATTAACCATGGCAAGTAATGGATAGCAATGTATCTGTGAAATGCAGTCATGGTGTTCAACGTTATGGGTTTCCCTGGTCTTATATGCTTCCCTCTTGTATCAGTTAAAGGGTACTTCATCAGGTAACCATACATAAGCCATTTTGTATCTGCATATTTTAGCGGATTTCTTCGAGATGAACCAATATGGTAAATTAATCGATGAGATGGTTGTTTTGAGTGCATTGCCATTGCTACAACCATGGAATTTACCACCATATCACCAGGTATCTGTAAAATTAAACAAAATTGTAAATATATATGGAAAAAGCAAGAATGGACCATACTACAAATTAAGGATAAAAATAAACGAAGGGGAAAATCAATCGTGCGTGGGATGTAGAACACTTCCAGTACTTTAAGTGTATAGTGTGTATCAGTACTTCCCATGCAAATAATGGAGGAACCACCGTTAATTTACTTCAAGAGGGCTAATTAAGTATAAGTTGGGGTTTCCAAGCTTGCTATACGACCTAGAACCGAAGTATTGGACATATTTTTTTCGCCAGCACGTGCACGAATTAATAGATATATATATATATATATATAGCTTACAATGTCAAGTGTTGACTCAGGATCACCAGCAAAGACGGGTAAATTTCCTTTTCCATAGCTGGCGAAGATACTGTCAAGTGTTCTGTTGACAATATGTAACATCAGTTTTCTGTGTTTTATATCTTAAGAAAGGAGAATTAGAATTATTCTCAAGCTATATTAGGAACTTATAATAATAAATCTTCATAGCACTTAACCCTTATAATATTGTTTGCCCACATGAACAATTACCTCAAACCTTCAATCCAACCGGAGAAAGGGT
>CAVNYN010204347.1:0-53239 GCA_963692815.1 Nyctanthes arbor-tristis
TGTCAATTCCATAAAATTAACCACTTCGTTAGGCCTTGCCATTTTAGGTATGTTTAGCAACTAATTATAAATTTATCATTTTGTCAACAATTGATAGCTAATGGATGGATACCTTGAAAACTTAGGTTAGAGTTTTTGAATGGTTAAACTTCACACGTTAAAAAACAAAAAATTAATAGAATATGGATGAAATTGTTACATTTTACAATGGTTGAAAGTGTTTCGTAAAATTCATCCAAAGAAAAACCAACGTATCAAATGATTTGAAGGATATTAAGAGTATGTTTGATTTAGACATTTGAAAATTGGTTTTGCAAAAAAAGTGATTTTTTTAGAAAATGTACAGTTGAAAATTAAGAAAAATGAAGAATTACAAATTTGCATGTGAAATTATTTTGAGCAATTCTAGGAGAACATGAAAAGGGGACATTATTAGGTGACATTCTCATGTGACACACATTCATTGGGTGATGATTACATGACTACTTTTTCATCATCCAATACAAGTGTGCCACATGAGAATGTCACTTAAGAATGTCCATTTTTCATGTCCCCCTAGAATTTCTCAATTATTTTACTCGCTTCGACTTACAACGATATTTCACTATTCTTTTTTCATCTATTTCAAATTATATTCCACTTTCCTTAATTAATTTTTAAATTTTCTATTATGCATAGTAATCAATAACAATGAATAAATAAAGTGGGATATTCAGTAAATATAAGGGTATACCATATATTAAGAAATATAATCTTAAATTATACTTTTCCAACAATATTAATTAAGTTTTCTCAATCTATGTCAAAAATGAAAAAAGAATATTTTGTTGGGAGAGAAAGAGTAATAATCGATAAATGTGTCACGATGTGTGGTTGAAATGAATTTCGAGGGAGAATTTAATTTTAAAAAATTTCAAAACAAAGAGGCGATAACATCAAACCCTACCGGCCTAGCCTCTCTTCACCATCGTAAAAGATCAGCTGCTCCACTGATCCGGCCAACCGGCCATAGCAGCTACCTCCCTAGTTCTATATCTCTTTATTAATTTTTGCTCTACTAGCTACAGTTGTTCCCTGCCACCGTCTTTCGGAGCCTTTCGATTTGTAATTTGTAAGAAGTCATTATGCATTATATTCCCAACTTCGTTTGGCAAGCAACTATCTTTACTAACATGAGAAACCTCTTTTGGAAGGCGGTCAGATTTTTTTTTTTTGGGAGCAAATTTCTCAAGTGTTTGATCGCTTAGAGTTTGTAGTATGAAAAAATATATTTAGTACGGGATTATAATTTCTTTTTATTTGTTAAATGTACATGTGTTTTTACTGACCACTTTGCAATGCTTTGCAGCCTATAACTTCACGTTGTTTTTTTTTTTTTTTTGGACAAAGGAAAGTTTATTCATTAATAGAATAAAAAAGTAGTACATCAGAAATAAACAACGGTGGGAAATAATGTCATTCTATGGAATCTGACATTGAATTCGCCGCCCTAGTTGGGGATGGGCATCAAACCCAAAAAATAGACCTGAACTAGACTGATTCGGGCTGGGTTTTTAAGAAAACGGTTTAGTTGGCAGTTCAAAGAAGGCCGGCCAAACCCACTTAAAACCGAACTGGATAGACCCAGTTCGGTTAAACCAGTTAAAACTGAATTTTTTTTAAACATTTAGAATCAAATTCATGAAATAGACACTACAAATTCCAATTTCTCAATTTTTAATTTACAATTCAGAATCATAATTGTCAAACTCAAATTGAAAATACATATACAGTGTGACAAACAATCTGGAGAGAGTGAGGGATGGGGAGCAGCATAGGGCAATTGACGTTCTGGGAAAGAAGGCCGTGCCTCTACCGACACTGCCAAAATGGAGGTGCCTTAAAACCCTAATTGGCTTTGCCCTCTTTCTCTACGCCGCTGCTTCCGCTGCAACTACTGCAATGGTCTATGCCCGCCTTCACTGTTACTGCTACTGTATAAGAGATTGAAGCCATCGGCATCGACACCACCACTACCAATGTGGAGAGAGAATTGAAGGGAAGAGAGAAACCCTCCTATGTAAATGGATATGGAAGAAACTGGAATGTCTTGTAATATTGTTAATTTTTTTTTCTTTCCCATTTGGGCCTTATGAATTGGGCGAAGCTTGAAAGCCTTTTGGGGAAAAAAGCTTTCCCCGCAATCCAAACTGACCCGTTGTGGGTTGGTTTGGGTCGGGTTGATCGGCCCATCACGCATGTCTCGGTTTGGGAATTTGTAAACTAACTTCAAGTCGGGTATGGCTCAGGTCCGGGCCAAAACCGACCCACTCGACCCAATGCCCAGGCCTACTATAACCTAACCAAAGTTGATACCTTATAACTCTCGAGCTATAATTCGACAATCTTCAATAATCATGTCAAAATAGGACTTCTCAACTTTGCTACATTTAAGAGCATGATTAGCTTCAATAGCATCTATCTCGATGGTAAGAGCACTGGGAAAACGAGCTTTAACCCAAGAAAGAGCTTCTCTAACACGAAGCTTGTGCAATTAAAGTCTCATAATCACCTCTAACAGGAATCACCTTGGCTATGACAAAGAAACCATATTCATCACGAACAATCATTCCAATCCTTACCTTATGATGTTCTTGAAGAATAGTAGCATCAATATTAAGTGTGCCTTGAATAGGAAGTTGCCACCTTGTACCACCCATAGGCTCTAAGGAAATACTAGCCGAAGAGTGTTGATGTTGTGCTTGTCACGAATGTTATAAAGATACTCGAGCAAGCTCCACATTCTTTAACACTTTTGGGGCAAAAAAAATGCTTTCCAAACTGTTTCATCACAATTCCTCAACAATGCCCAACAAACCATTCCAACAAGCTCTAAGAGATTACCATTTGCATCAAACATTTTCAATAGCCAATCTCTAAAACTCAAATCTGCTAGTTGAATAAGGTTGAAGCCTACAACCATCCATACCAATTTCGCTTCGCATGCTGCTAAATAATGTTTAATCGACTCTTCTTCAATACAGCAAATTAGACAACAATCCTCAATTGGAATCCTTTTGATTCTCAATAAATCAAGTGTAGGAAGAACATTAGAAGATGTGCGACAAACAAGGTTTCTAACCTTGCTAGGAATCTTGGGTCGCCAAATTTTCATCACACCTCTATGAGCAAGTTATACCCATTTTAGATTTTGTATACTCCTTCACAGTCGAATAGCCACATCATTTGATCATGGATATTTCTAGTTCTCAAGGGAATAATAGGAATCTACATGCAATCAATTTCATTAAAAATTGTCTTTAAGGACATCCACATCCCGATATAAATTTCCCTCAAGCATGAGCTGATCGACTGTAACCTCATTAACATTTGGTATCGAAGTAGAAAAGATAAAAGCTTGATTAGGATCAAGAAGCTAGGGATCCTTCCATACATGTTCTTAATAAACACGTGATACTAATGCATTAGGATCCGAAAGAAATTTCCAACCATGCTTGGCAAGAAAAGCAATATTAGTATCACGTAGCTTCTTAAATCCAAGCCCACCTCACTTTTTTGGAATACACTTTTTTTTTTTTTTTTTGCCAACACATCCAATTAACACCTTTTTGAGTTACTGTGCTTAGAGTTCTACCAGAAGCTATTCATTAAGCGTTCAATCTCCTGACAAAGCTGAACAGAGGGTAGGAACACACTCATAATATAGATAGGCGTAGCTTGAACAACTGTTTTGAGCAAAATTTCCTTCCCGCCCTAAACAAAGTCTTCTCTTTCCTGCCTTGAACACGTTTTAATACTCATCTTTGACAAATGCAAAGAGTTCACACGTCTTGAGAAGGGATGATGATAAACTTTTAGAACATAAGATAAACAAATACGGAGAAAGCGGACAGCCTTAGCGTAAGCCAAGATCGGAGAAAATAGATCCAAGTTTAGCTTCTCCATGTGTGACGTTATAGCTCACAGTAGAAATACACAATTGAATCTAATCCACAATTTCGAGTGAAATCTCATCTAGGTCATCACATGCTTTAAAAATCTCCGCTCAGGGAGGTAATACGCCTTGCTAATATCGATTTTAAGAGCAGCCACTCCCTTCTTACACTTGCTCTTTCTTTTTATTACATGGAGAGCCTCAAAAGCAATAAGAACGTTATATGTTATAGAACGCCCCAGAAGAAATGCACACTGATTCAATGAGATAATTTCAGGTAGCACGTCCTTCTTGAATTGATTGGCTAGAGTCTTTACAGTCATCTTACATTAATATGTTACGTAGAGATATGCCGTAGTTCTTGTCCCAACATCTTTATCTTTGTGTCTCATTAGATGATAATCAAATTAAATGTTCAACAACTATCCTTTGCTTGACAATCGTTATAAAAAAACTCGATAATATTCAATAGGACTATTGAAATTAAAGACAAAAATGCCTTCCGGTAAATTATTAAGAACTCAATATTTTCAAAATTATATATTCTTTTAATAAAAGTAAACAAAATCGCAAATAAAATCCATATATGTAAATTCCAATTTCTATGACTAAATAAATAAATAAAAGATTTCAGATTGAATTCCGATCTTCGAATAAAAGAATAAGTAGATTTACATCCCCAATTATCTCTACATTTTTTGAGAGAAAACTTTTACTCATCTTCCTTTTTTTTTCTGGCAATCATTCCGCTGCAATTAAATATACAAATCATACTCAGAGATTAACTAGGTATTGAATATACAAATCGTACTCAGAGATTAACTAGGTATTGAATCCCGAGATTTGAGATTGAATTACAAGGAATAAATAGATTTAGATCCCCAATTATTATAGCATTCAAATTTCAAATGAGAAAAAGTAAATTTAGATTTTCAATTATAGCATTCAAATTCCGGAGAAAAGAGAAGATTGTGGAGAGAATCACAGTTTTTATTTAGCTTTATCTAAAAGGAGGGGAAAAACAAATAGTTTACCACAAATGGTACCGACAGTAACACGCTCTGGCCGTCCCCACCCCACCCCCACCGAAAAAAAAGCGAAGAGAAGAGTAACATGCTCTCATGCATTATGTGAAACTTTAAGTAAATTTTCAATGTGATAGTAGAATAATACTTTCTCAGTCAACTTTTTGTTCTTGTTGAACACCTTAGGGTTATGAAAAACAAACCATTTCTAGTTCTCATTTTTCCCACTATTTTCTAATCTAATAATAATTTTTCTTTCATAGATATTCAAATACAATCTTAAAAAGAATGTTACAAAAGAAAATCTCAAATAAAACCGTGGATATACTTGACAACACTATCATGTGCACAAACACGAGGGTTCCCAGCAGACTGAACAATGAACATTACTAATTGCGGCTAAAATAGAAAGGCAAAATCTGCATAATTCAACTATCATGAAGGGACAGGTATCGTCATAACATGAGCGAAGCAATAAGCCAGAAAGCCAAGAAGTAAAAGACGATACGAAGAGCTGAGACCATCATCCTCCTCCTCACCTCTGTAACTTTACCTAAGTTTTGGATCAAAAGCTTCGCCTGCTTAATGGACGCAATAATTAGACACTGCAGCAAAAACTCCATCGATTAGAAAAGTCAATGGCAAAGTTGGAAAATCCTTTCTTTTTTTGGTGGGAGTCCAGACGAACACATATGGCAAGTTTACCAAAATTCATCAGTGACAGGTTCTGGATGGCCACGCAAGTTATAGGATACTGTAACCCAGCATTCACATAATGCCAAACATTTGGAACCTCCATAATGAGCTTAAACTGTTGGGCTTAAAAAGGGTCCAGCCCATATTGAATATCCAACTTAAATACAAGATCTAGTTAGAAGATGAATTATGTAATAATTTGGTTAATCAATTTCTCTTGGGAAACATGAAATTCAAGGCAAAAGTTGGGTTATAAATATTGGACTTTTGCAGAATATTGATGCACCGAAAAAAGGCAGAAAAACGCAAACAACTATTCACGTACGGGAAGATCGAGAGAATTGAGGAAAATTCAGCCGCGCCTGGAATGGATTTGTTTGGACATTCGACTTGGTGTTGGGTTTCTTCAAGCGGTGGTTTTCTCCAAGTTAATTCTTGGAATGGGTTAGGTGATATTATTCTTTATATCTTATTGTTAATTATTGGGTTCCATCTATTGTTGTTAGATGAGTTATTTTGGTGCCAAGAATATTATTCTTGACGGTGTTGCGTGATTGTAGTAGTGTGTGGTTACCTCTTGATTTAAGGTAAAAATCTTGAGAGGATAAATATTGTATTCCTATTATTATTTGGTGATAGTTGAGTTGTCGGTTTGCCCTGTCGATTTTCCCTTCTCATTGGAGGGTTTTACGACGCAAGATAATTTCTGGTGTTATTTACTTTTCCGCATATATATTATTGTTTGATATATTGATTGCTTATTTTAATCACACGGGTGTAGGGAAATTGGTTAAATTCCCAACATAAACATCTCGTGAGATACTAGAACTCAAATAAAATTGGTTGATGACCTTCTGCACGACATTGTAGAGCTGGTTCTGATTTTCCATTATGATTTACAATATAACTCCAAGATGACATAAAATAAACGATGTACATGAGTGACAAAAATCACGAGATCACTGAAAGCTATCAAATGTTATAGAAAATAACGTCTTAGGATGACTTGATAACATCAGTGCAACTTGGAACAAGACTCTATTCATGCTTGCACAACGAGGAACCAACATTAATATCGAATAAAAAGTTATAATTGCATAATCTATGGCACCATCCCAGAAAGTATCACATGAGTAACACCAAGTGCCACAAGATGATTGAAGTGATAAAAAAGGCATACCATGCTACTATTTGCCAGTCTCATTAGTTCAAATGAATTCAGTCAAATAAGACACGCCCCCTCCCCTCCCAAAAAAAAAAAAAAAAAAATCTAGAGGAAATAATAGAAAATTTATTACTACAATCTATGGTTCTAGTATCTTCATCAGCAGAAAATTAAGGTCCATATATTCCTAATAGCATTCGCTACATATCGTTTCATAAATAACAAAGATCTTCTAAATCTAAAACAACAAATATTAATAATACACAGAGTGAACAACAAGAATCAGATCCTAATTAGATGAAATATGTCCCAGTAATTGATGTCCACAAGACTGAATATGAAATTAATCAAGAAAGAAGTTGAAAAACAAAAAATTGAAGTGGTTAATGAACATCTCACTCACACTTAACCTCTTTAAGAAATCAATATCCGCTAAACCAAGATCAAGGATCATGTTCATTTATGAGAGAGTATAAGTTTACCACATAGAGTCCTTAGAATTAACTGTGAAATTAAGAACTATGTCAAATTAGTTCCGAAGTGTGTGATATATTGCCTGCAAGAAGACAGAGTAAAAGGATGACTATTGTATTTTAATCTCACTCTTAAGTGCAATAAGGTAACTAATAAAAAACATAGTTAAAAATTTACCTTCAACTAACACTAGACAAATTGATATTCCTTCCACAGAGTTGAGGTTTTGAGAATTTTGGCCGGTCAGCCATAGTGAATTCTCCCATTACCTACTCTCTAACGAATTCATTAGTGAACCAAATTACAAAAGAATATTAATATCAGATAGAAGAAAGATTATGTACATAAGAAATTCAATGCAAATTTCTTGTTCTCTAAAGAACGCAAATGTAAAACCATGAGAGGATGTTCTAACAAAATATAAAGTAAAGAAACATGATCCAAATTTAATGCTAAACAAAGAACAAGAATAAGAAATACGAACGAATACTGTGATAAATATGATGAAAGTAATTAGGTAATATATTTTCGAAGGAAACCTTCCTCAGAACTTAGTCTTTGGCCACCTCCATCCTGAAAATCTTTCACTGAGTGCATAAAAAGCTTAGTTGTGGTTAACGTATGCGAAAAGCTGAGTCTTGTGATTATGGTCAATTAAATTGAGGGCAAGAAAAGAAAAACTTACCTAAAAAGTCGATGATAGTGTTTCTTATAGAAGCATAGCATTTCGTGGCAGGAGAGTTAAACAAACAATGCAGCTCTGACTGGAGAAGTAAAAGCCCTTCAACATAGGAGAGGTGCACTATGGAGTAAGACTACAGAAGCAGCAGTTATGGGTAATACCCTAGCTCAAATGATATGCCTCTTTTGAGCAATAACTAGTGGTGGATCATGTTTTTAGTAATTCTAAGACACAGTACTAGATCCCAAATATTGAATAATTCCATCAATTTTTAAGTTAGTTTTGGGAGCAGCATCATTTGTCATGGTTTTTCCATTAAAATGTATGCTAACCAGAAGGTTATCTCATGTAAATCCTTCAATCCTTTTGTCTGGATTAGGACTTTTAGTTTAACAAAATCTTTGATAGACCTACCAGGAGCAATGTAAGTAACACATATATTGTTTTTAAGATCGATTTTAGCAGTGCCAAGATTTGCTTTTTCCAAATTTGGATGCGTAGGTTCGATAAGTACAACTAAGGCTTTCACGCATAGTCCTTTTCTTGCCATCACTTTTATTCCTATGAGCAAGAGGCCAAAATGAATATACCTGTGATATCTGCTCAACAATTGTCTTGCAGATCTGTTGTCCATCATAGACAGTTCTTCTTGGTGTCCATCTAGTATAGCAAGAAGTTGTTCTCTGTGGTGTTGATATAATCCTGTCTGAAATGTCCAGGATCCAGTCCTGTAAATTTCTCTGGGATTAAGTAATCTTAGTTCATTATTAGAAAATATTTCTAAGTCTTAGTTGACATCAATAATATTTTCTAGAACTAAGGGCTCTTCTCTTCTTCTGGACAAAAGTCTTCCTATTAAGGAATTGTCTCTTTGTTCATCGAATAAAGATCTACTAGAACTCAATGTTCTGCTAGGTCCTGAAAAAAGGCCTAAGATTCATGAGTATCAGATATACTGTAAGTTAAGAAAGTAGTGGGCTTCTTCTTTGAATAGTAGATACCCTTAATCTACTAAAGATCTTCTTATCCTTATCAGATTACGTATCGGCTTATACGTATCGGCTTATATGTAGAACAAGCTGTTGCTCTACTCGATTTTAGTGCTACTTCAACAACTATTGACAGGGGACTAGTCCCAGATCAATATGTAAAAGTTGTTGATTATCCCAAAATCTCAATTCAGTATGATGGAACAAAAACGAGGGCAGACTTACTATGTAAGATCCCTCACTTCAGTTTCCAAAATAACTGTAATGAATGGTCTAGGGATTTTCACTTATTCTATGCTTGGATGTCACACCTAAAGCATAAATACATTAAAGTAACTTTGAGGATATGCTATGTAGAGGAGTGGTGGAGGGAGATGTGAGAAAGATCGGAAGAGCGTCGTGTAGCTAAGTGACTGCCTCTTTTATAATGTAAGAGGGGTATCGGCGTACATTTGAAGCCAAATAGCTAACAGCTGTAAAGTACAACATTATTTTGCTTAAAGAAAATGTGTGACTTCCTTTTATAAAAGCAAACAGTAAAGGTTGGTGTCATTATTCTCCTTTGTCAAAAGGTAAACAGTGACTGAACAGTGTTTTGTCGGCTGCTTTTTGACATTTTTGTCCGCTAAAAGTAGTTTCCTCTGGTCCCGCATCTGTTATTTGCGTTCATCGGGGGGTAAAGTCTCCCCTTTTGGAATGTCTTCATCCATTTCCTTATCGGATCTAGCTGTGGAGGATAAGTACGGGTCATCAGTCTTGGGCCCACTGCTGTTTCCAAATGGTTGTCTTGTGAAGAGTCTGGTGGTTCTAGTTGTTTGGTCCTTCATTCTCTTGAATCCTTTGATAGTGGTGGTTGACACATCAAAGCATGTGAAGGGTTGGAAGTAACTTTTTCCCAAGTCTTTTTTGACATAGATCTTGGTAAAATAATCTTTTGCAATTAAGGAGAGTCTCTCAAATTGTGGAGAGTACGGATCTCATCCCCAGTCATTTGCAATGACTTTTGTAGTGGCAGTCTTAACCTGATCCTTGAGGGTGTATTTTCCTTTCGGATTGGTCAGATCCTTATTTTTTTTATCAACATTTGTATAAAAATCAAAGTAAGTTTCTGGATGAGTTGTCTGCAATAAACTCTGCAAAGATGTCTCACTGGACAAAACTTCGTTTGCCAGATGGGTAGACTGGAGTCTATTTTAATGTATAAGCCAACTCCAAGATCAGCCATGAGATAGTTTATCATATTATGCATATGAGGATTGATCTTTATCCTATTCTCCAAAGTGACATGAATTGCAGAGAGTAACCCATAGTCCAAGAGAACTTGAGGTGTAATTTTAACTCCCTTAAAGTGGTTAATTTCAAATCCATCCAAGTTAATCTGGCATGATCTGAAACTAAAAGTAATCTGGCATCTAGAAAACTTTGTAGGGGTTTGTTCTGAGAAAACCAGCTTATCCTTACAGTTAGGATAAAATATTCGACAAGGAAGAGTTGTATTGACATAGTAGTGCTAAGTGACATTCATCCGTGGCGCATGGAGATTAAGTTTTTCAACTTGTTTCAAACACTCTTGTAAAGTAATGAATACTTTTTCATGTCTTTCTTGTAAAAGATCCACATAATGAAAAGGTTCTCGAATGATGGTCTACTTTAGCTTAAGATTTCCAGAAGCAGGAGCAGTTTCAGAAGTAGAAGCTACTTGTGAATAGCTTTGTAAAGTGAGATGGCTCCTTTTATGTAACATCCCCGAGAATTTTAAGCATGTAAACGTTATGTTGATGATGATTAAATACTTATTGAATTGAATTGCATCAAATGTAAAGTTACAAGATTATTACTCAAACGAATGCCTAAGAATAGGGCTATTGATGACATGATTATTATTTTTGACAATGATTGAATTAGAATATGATTATTGACAACGCGGCCGTTCTTTTTTACAATGATTGGACAATTATTGGAATGGCACTAATTGAAGATTACAAGATTAGTACTCAATTGAACATCCAAAATTAGAATATAACAATGTGAATATATTGAATTGCATCAATTGTAAGAATACAAGATGATCACTCAAGAATTTGAATATGGCAATGTGATCGTATTGTATTAATTGAAAGGTTACAAGGTTTGTCCTTCAAATGAATACCAAGAATTTGGATATGGTTATTTACAATGTGAAAGTTATTGTAACGATGATCGGGTAAACCACTTGAAATACCACAAAATGTTAAGATTGACGATGATTAAATAGTCACTTGAGTTGGCATCAGTAAGTGTTACTCGAGTAAGGCCTAAAGATAAGAATGTGACTATTGAATTTTACAACTCAAAATGTAGCCACTTAATTGAAATGCCACATTAAATTGAAGGACTCAAGTTACATAAGATCAAATCACGATGACTTGGAGGACCCCTTTAGCCCTTTATATAGGAGTTAGAATTAATTGTATTTAAATAACTATTGAAATCCACCAATTAGAAAAGTAACAAATGTCTTGATAAACTTACTAAAATAACACATCTTTAATTGTAAGATTCGTAAAAATAACAATAAATTATTTATAAAAATGACCAATGTGTTATAAACTTGGCAAAACTAACACCCTCTATTAATAATATATGTTGTATAATTTGGCAAATATTGTTAAAAATTCGCAGGATATTACGATCTATCCTCTTAAAATGAATTTCCTCCTAGAAATTTGCTATCACCCAATCATTCAAGTGGAAAGTAGCCAAAAGAAATTCTTTCAATTGACATAAGGATTAATCATGTGGAAAATTAGAAGTCAAGGCTTAAAAGTTCATAAAATAAATCATTTGGATCGATTTGGAAGAAATCAAGAAGTTCAGGGACCTGATCGCAAACTTTTTTTTTCCACAAAAAATCGGGCTGACGCACTGACTTAGGTATGGTGTACCCACCCTGCCGAACCAAGGCGCCTGCACCAGGCTCTCTGCCTAGTGCAGGTCACTCGGTGCAGTCGCACCATTTCAAGGTGCGCCCGCACAGAGTTTTCTGCCCTGTGCAGATTTGTACTGTGCGACCACACGATTTCAACCGTGCGCCCGCGCAGTGCAAAATTTTTTTTTTTTGGGTAATTGACAAACTTTCACTTTAAGAACAAATTTTTATAATATAATATTATTACCAAAATCAATTTAACTTATCGCTGATTAACATAAATGATTTCAATACCCATAAATGCACGGATCCGTCCAAATAGGAGCGTTACATATATGTGAGACTGGAGGATCATGCTCTGATACCAACTTGTTACGCCCCCAATTTCAACAATAGTGGAAGCATCTAAATATACATCTCGATTCAAAATCGAGGGCGAGACTTTACAAATGCAATTGAAAAGTGGAGATGCTTTCGCTGCGCACTCTTATAATTAAATATATTATGGCTTCTCACAATGAAACCTCGGCCATATACCGAAATCTCGATCACATACATGTATCGCTCCTATTTGGACGGATCTGTGCATTTATAGGTATTGAAATCATTTATGTTAATCGGTGATAAGTTAAATTGATTTTGGTAATAATATTATAGTATAAGAATCATATCATCATATCATATAATATATAATACAAGAGTTTTCAATTAAATTTGAATTCTCAATTACAATTTTTCCGCCCATAATTTTACTGACATCATCATGATGTTGCATAATTTTTCAAAATTCATTCCATAATTCCTCCCCTTCTAAAATCACAAAATTTTATCTTTATATAATTTTCAAATTTTCCCTTCTTAGAATCCTTGAATCTATGGAAACCAAACCCCAAAAATATCACTTTTCTATTATTATAATATATATTATTATTTATTATTATTATTTAGCGTTGTAGATTGCATAAAAATCATAAAGTTGAATTAAATTTTCTTGAAATCGTAACAGTTTATGTAACACTTTTATGTATCGTATGGGCGTAGTGATTATATATATATCTGTGTATCGTGATGCAGTTGTTATAGGGCACGGGGCATTACGTTTTAAGTATTATTCTATACTATTGTTCCAATTGGATAAACTTTTTAAAATTATTGTCTACAAAAATTTTACGTTGCTACTTGCCGTGCATAAAACTCTAGATCTATAAATAAAAAACTATTTTTCTGTTAGAGAAATTATAACCCAGCCACTATTAATCTCCATAATCGGGTTTCTTAATAAAAGTCTCCCTAATATAGAACAATTTGGAGTTAGTATAATTTTATCAATATGCAAGTTTTGTCAATGCAAAGTTAACTCACTAACCTAGATAATACAAAAAAAGAAACTCCTTCATTAAAACGAAATTTAAAAAAAAATTAGAAAAACTTATAAGCCTCAATTTCGAGTTTTAAAAATTAAACTTTTTTATTTAGATATTCATCACGAGTTTTCAATAATTTATATTAGTTTATTAGTTTTTTATATTCTTTTTTTTTATTTTAGTTTGCTCATTTCTTTCTTTTTTTGTCAACATTTATAAATAATTATAAGTTTTTATAATTTTTTATTATCCGCTACCGATGTAAATTTGACGGCGAGTAACTGTTCAATTTCTTATGGATTAGTATTTTTTTTAAGAATTATTCTTCCTGCCACTGAATTATTTGAAGATAAAGGCATTATAAACTGATTGTCACGTATTTTCTCTATTTATTTATTTATTATTTATCTTTGTTTGATTTTCAAAATTTTCATGTCAGAGTTCTTGATAATATGGAAAGCAAAATTTATTTCAAAATAGCTTATATTATAAATGAAAACTTAGATCATAATAATAATTTAGAGCAAATCAATTGATTTATTTTTTTTTATGCAATAAAAATACATTTATCTGCGTCACACTAACAGCTAAAGACACACAAAATATAATTCTGTTATAATAATATATGACTAAATTTTATTTTCTTGATATCTTTGATTTAATTTGAAAATCTTTGTGACTATTTTTTAAATCTTTGTTTCTATATCATTATGTTGCAACAATTATGTTGTAGAGGATGTAAAAAAATTATTTTCTTAGACTTTTTCTCTATATATGTGAAGCTTTCAAAATATCGACTGAATTCATGTTGTTATTTAATTTGATTTAATTATTATATTGTGACTATTTATTGTTTTTTGTAATTTATATAATGAATTTTTTGATATGAAATATTGGGAATTTATCTCGCCGTATAACGTACCGGTTGAATACTAATTTATCGATATTTTAATTTGAAGAAGATAATAGTGAATTTTAGAGAAAATTTTGTGAACAAAGAGATATTAAATCCACAAGAAGAAAAGGAATTGCACAAAATAATTACTCCCTCCATTCTGATTATCTGATCTTATCAAAAGGAACTTTTTAGGATGTCGCACAATATGGTCTCCATTTATATTAAAAGTCTAAGATCCCTTGTATTTATTTAAAAATATATTCCTATTTAATATTTTAATTATAACTATCAATTTTGAATTTACATCGGACGAAGGGTACGTCGGGAGGGTACTTTCTCATGAGTATGAAAATTTTTATTTGAATATGTATCAAGTGAATACGGATATGAACATACCTGATACATACAATTAGACCGTTAGCTAATAATATGAAATAAGTTAAATGGTTTGAAAGTGAAACATAGTAAGTCATTAATTGAATATATAAGAGTGTAACTATTAATATATTATCAAAATTATATATATATTATTTTTGTTATGCAAATCCTATAACACGTCTTTGTCAAATATTTTATAGGGTGAGTCAAGATAGGTCGGGTCATAGGGCGGGATGGAACGCAAACATGACCGACGAAAGGACTCATGAATTTTTCTACCTTTCAATTAATGTTATGTGCAACACGTTATTAATTGAAGAATGTAGAACAAATCAAAACCTTTGCTTATAATTTTAAAGTTCCCAATATTAACTAATATAATAACATGATTCTTTCAATTCGATAGAAAGATACTTTCAAAAAAATAATATAATATAATAAAAAATAAAAATAAATTGTCATAAATTTATAGATCGAAGAGCACACGTTGTCGTATCTAATCATTTCTATACTTTTTTATAATTTATTAAAAAAAGAAAGAAAATGCTTGGTGGGTCAATGTTCTATGGGGCGGGTCCAACTTGACCCGCACCCGCCTTAGACCTACTGTGGGTTAGACAATATTGTATCATACCCATTCTTTTGCTCTGATTAGGCGTAGCGGGTCAATCATATTAGGGGCAGGTCCCTATAAGTTTATGGGTTGATGTTTCAAATTATCATCCCTAATTACTTGACTGCTAATTATTATAACTTTATATAGGTTGAACATGTGAATTTACACGACGTGTTTGGCTGAGACCAGAATTATGAACTCAAGTATTTTACTATAAATATCTCATAGTGAATTGTAATTTTCATATCAATTCGTAATTTTATACGATACAACTGGTATATTATACTTTATTTATGACATAATGTCGACACTCATACATCAATTTTGATATAAACGTACATTATAACTCTGCCCGTGTAACGCACAGGAGAAAAAATCTAGTTTTTTTCTTAAAGTGAAAGTTTGTCAATTGTAAAAAAAAAAAAAAAAAAAAAAAAAAAGAAAATTGTACTGTGTCGGCGCACGGATCAAACCGTGCGGCCGCACAGTACAAATCCGCACAGGGCAGAAAACTCACTGCGGGCGCACCTAGTGACCTACACCGGGGAGATAGCCCAGTGCGGGCGCCCTGGTTCGGCAGGGAGGGCCTATCGGACCTAAGGCGTTGCGTCAGCTAGATTTTTTGGGAAAAAAGTTTGCTGTCAGGTCCCTAAACTTCTTGATTTCTTCTAAATTGATCTAAAGGATTTATTTTATGAACTTTTAAGCCTTGAATTCTAAGTTTCCACATGATTAATCCTTATTTCAATTGAAAGCATTTCTTTTTGCTACTTTCCACTTGAATGATTGGAGTGACAGTGAATTTCGAGGAAGAAATTCATTTTAAGGGGGGTAGATTGTAACATCCCGCGAATTTTTAACAATGTTTGTCAAATTATACAACATATGTTATTAATGGCGGGTGTTGGTTTTGCTAACTTTATAACACATTGGTCATTTTTATAAATAATTTATTGTTATTTTTGCCAAGTGTCTAAGACACTTGGCATTCTTACAATTAAAAATGTGTTATTTTTCTAAGTTTATAAAGACATTTGTCACTTTTCTAATTGGTGGATTTCAATGGTTATTTAAATACAATTAATTCTAACTCTTATATAAAGGGTTAAAGGGGTCCTCCAAGTCTTCCAAGCCTCTCCCCAACCTATCCTTTCTCTACCCAAATTCATCCAACCATTTCAAGCGTAGCAGAACACCCATTAAAACCTATCAAAACCCTAGTTTTACACTTGGAAAATACTCTTAAGCATATATGGTTAGATCATAATGGGAGAAATAACTTTAATTGAGGAATATTAAGGCTTTAATGATACTTTTCATTTGGGATTATTTGAGGAATCATTGAGGTGAGTAACACGTGTTTTGGTTCTGTCTTTTTTATCTCTTGGTTTTCTTCTTCTCTTTGTATCTTGGATCTCTCATTTTGGGAACCGTGCCTTCTTTGAATTGTATTTGGCCTTTGATGATTGATGGGGCCCCCATTGCTTTGGATAAACCATTGTTGTTTGCTATTGGGCTTTGCTAGTGGTGCTATCTACTCGTGTTTGAATTGTATATTTATTACTTTGTGGTATGATGACCTTGCTGTGTGGTCTTGGTTATTTATACATTTGTATCGTATGGCTTCTGAGTAGAGGCTAAACTAGTGATGTGTCCGAGGTTTGTATCTTTGTCTTTGTCATCTGTTGATCTTCCTTGCATTGTTTTGCGTGGACCAATGTATGTTGTTATTCACTGAGTACTCTATACTCACCTCCTTATCTTATACAATCATGTAGGTATTGAATTTAGAGCTATGTGGTCAGATCATCACAAAAGTGGAGAAGATACATGTATGTGATCGATGTTTTGGTGTGTGTAGCCGATGTTTCATTGTGGGTAGCCCACAGTACACTTAATTATCAGAGTGCGCAGCGAAATCGTCTTAATATTTCTGAATCGTATTTGTAAAGTCTCGCTCTCGATTCTGAATTGAGATACATATTTAAATGCTTCTACTATTGTTAAAATTGTGGGCGTGACAAGTTGGTATAAAAGCATGGTCGTACAGCCTCACATACATGTATCGCTTCTACTCGGACGGATCTACACACTTATATGTATTGAAATTATTTATGTTAATCGGTGATAAGTTAAGTTGATTTTAGTAATACTATCATAGTATAAGAATTTGTCCTTGAATTGAAAGTTTGTTAATTGCCAAAAAAAAACAAAAAAAATTGCATTGTGCTGGCGCATGGTAGAAACTGTGCGGCCTCACAGAGCAATCTGCGCCGGGCAGCAAGCTCGGTGCGGGCACACCATGAAACGGTGTGGCCTCACCGAGTGAGGCGCCTTGGTTCGGTAGGATGGGTGCACCGTACCTAATGTGGTGCGCCCAGCCATATTTTTTTGGAAAAACTTTGCGATTAAGTCCCTGAACTTTCTGATTTGTTCCAAATTGCTCCAAAAAAATTATTTTATGTCATAAACTTTATCTCTTTTATATAATTAATCATTTTTGTCAATCTAAAAGAGATTTCTTTTGGCCAATTTGCACCCAATTACTTACTATACTTTTGAAAATCCTAAATATCACCACACTAGCAAATTTCGAGGAGAAATTATTTAAGGGAGTAGATTGTAACATCCCGCAAGAATTTAACCCTCAATTATGTTATGTAGTCGTTATTTTTTACTACAATAGATCAATTGCTTGAATTTTATTGTTACTCATTTGATGCTAAAAAAAGATTTCGGCCCTTGGCGAAACTCAAATTTTATTAAAAACAATTGAATCTCAACTATTATAAAAAGGGCATATGGGCCCTCAAACTCCCAAAACACCCAACTAACCTCCCTTTGGCCTTCCGAAACTCTCAAATTCATCCATCCCTATAATGAGATGGAAACCAACCCTAAAAAGCAACCATAATGCCTATTTGTCTTCTGAAAATGATCGCTTACCATATATAAAAGTATTATAGCTTGAAAAATAGCTTTAATTGAGGAATATCAAGGCTTTAAGGGCACTTTTCCACTTGAGATTATTTGAGGAATCTTTGAGGTGAGTAACGCGTGCCTTGGCTCTCCCTCTTCAAATCTTGTGCCTTCCTTAATTCTCTTTGGTATTCATTAGTAAGTAATTGCTTCCTATATTCCTATTATATTGCTTTAACATTTGATATCTAAGTGTGCACACTTGTTATTGGATAAACCATTGTTATTGCTCTTGGGCCTCGCTAGTGGCGCTATCTACCCGTGTTTGAATTATATTTGTATTACTTTATGGTACGATGACCTTGCTGTGTAGTCTTGGCCATTTGTACATTTTGGATTTTTTTTTGTGAGATCTGTATACCAAAGTGAAAATGTAGTGTGACATATTTGGTAAACAAATTTTCAATGTGAAGTAATACCTTTATTGACATTCATTCATTTATTGATGTTTCGGGCACGACCTTTAATTTTGGCAATAGTGTTTATTCGCTATTCAATGGATATTCTACCTTGTCAATCTACGCTCCTTTATTTAATAATAATAAATCAATCCTATTGAACAATGCTTTTTTGTATTTGCCATATCGATTAGGTAAAGGCACTGGCTAAATTTTTTGTTCTTTTACTAAAATTTGGATGTCTTAGATTTTAATTATTATGCCTTTATAATTTTTCTCGGTTAATGTTGTAAAATAGAATTTTTCCCTTCTTTTTATTACCGCATATATATATATATATATATCCAATGGAGTAATCTTCATTGAGCCGAGAGCACTATGTTTTAACCGCTCTGTACCATTCATTGTTTTTTTATTTAATCTTCATATTGTTTTGTTGAAGTTTCTTTTATTTCTTATCGCTAATAAGATTGGCTAATTAGAACTGTGTACCCCCAACCTTTTATATTTCTATGTTTTCCGTCCCTAACCTTTAGAAACTGATTGTTTTACCCTCAATTCTCATCTTTTTGGTGCTATATATATATATATATATATATATCTTTTTGGACTAAAATGGACTATAATACCCTCCAACTTTAATTACCATAAAAAGCAATAAATAAGCAAGCTTATTAGTAAATAAAAATAAATAAACAAGCTTATTAGTATTAGTAATAATATTCTAACACTCATATAAATTCCTTTACATATTCTATGTAATTGTATTTATACACATTACGTAGATACATGTAGCTACATTACGTGTATACATGCAACCATGTAGGACATATAGGCGCCGCCATAAGAGCACTTATATAGGTGTGAAAATTTTTTATCGATATTGAATTTTTTCTTTGTTTTTTTATTTGATTCGACTTTTTTTTTAAAAGCAACCAAATCATGCTATTGTTATTATTGTGTTTTTATTTATTTTTAATTTACTAAATTGTTAGTTAGCAATTAAGGGTATTATAGTCATTTTTAGTTAAAAATGGTAGATAGCGACCAAAAGGTGAGAATTAATGGTAAAAATATCATTTTCTAAAGGTTAGGGATGAAAAAGCAAGAATACGAAAGGTTGGGGGTAGATAGTGCTAATTAGTCCTATAAGATTATATGACTTTTTTGCTAGCGTTCTTTGCTGCTTTTTCTTTTTTAAAAAACTTCATGAAAGTTATATTGTCAATAATTTAACACTAACCATATTTGAATGATTATTGTACACACACGCGCAAATTTTGCTAATTAACAATATATGAAATCGATTCGTTTCCTAACAAGCAGAATTGCCTTGTAAGGAGTTCAAGGCGACTCCGTCGTGTCAGAAAGATTTTATATTGTTTTGCATTTTTGATGAATTACAGATAACGTCTCATATCCCATTATTAACTTATACCGGTTATAATTCTAAGTTAGGCTCCAAGATATATAGCACAGATGAATTATGCTATTTGAACCAAAAGAGATGGAAGAAGTTAAACAAAATTGACACATGGTAGGATCATGTTTATTAACACATTGCATCACTCTTAAATCAATGACAGTCATATCTGTCATATGTCTATTTTGTCTAACTCTTTGTCATTTCTTTATTTAAATAGAATTATTCAACAAACATTGGTTAAATCCTACAAGTCATGAGTCGTCAATGCATTGTCATGAAGATTACTTTCAATATAATGCTGCTAAAGTTTGAGTGTCATGTCATTTATCAATTCACATTGCCTATCATAGCCTTTTAAACTTCTTTTAGGCATGGATCCCATTACTTTTGGTAATCAAAGGGTGCTTCATGGAATTTGCTTCAAGGACAAAAGGTTAGCATTACAACGGGTTATCCATGCCAACTACACCTAAGAGATCGGAAGAGCGTCGTGTAGGCAAATCATTGTATTTTGACTGACATTTAAAGGGTTTCAATTATTGTCACATACTGAAATATATTACAAACTGGACTTGCTACATGATGATTTTTTTTTATTAATTTTTTCCCCAAGGGTCCAATGATACCTTGTTCATTTTTTATTATTTAAACATGAACGCAAAGAAATTCACATTCTTTTTGGATTCTTTTAGTAATTTTTATAGTTCCATACATTACACTTTATGTTTTTCTATCTATTTTGACATTTTATAATTTTTAATGTAAGTTTTTGTTGGAAAATGAAAACGTAAACGTGGATCCCGGTAGTTTTTAATGCAACGCAATTATCATTGGGTTTCAAGCTTTTTCAAGCAACAATCCAATAACTTTACTCATAATTAAATTCTCTTCCGATCTGATTATTTTACTAATATTAGAATTTGAATTGTGATTCATGTATATATATATTGTGTTCAAATGTGTATAATTTTTGTATAGTTTACTTTGTTATAAAGGAATCAATCCCTGATTACACAATAAGATAAATTATTAATAAAGTTCTATGGGAAATATTACAAATTATTAATAAAGTTCTATGGGAAATATTACATCTTTTCATTATCAAACGCACTGTAAAATGCTCTTTTCAATTATTATAATTTAAATAGAGTCATGTGTATCCTTCGTAATCCTTCAACGAAAATAATCTAAGTTTATGTAAATTTGATTTGTTCACTTCATTTTACCTAGTTTTTAGTTCGCACTATTTCATTTAAATTTGATGTTGACTATAATTGTTTAACTTTTTATAGTTTTTGTAGCGACCAGCTAAAATGTAACACGTCATAAGCATACTCCTTATGTGAATGAGTATATATGATTAGGATAAAATAAACTTAGTCATAGGGCTAGGATAATAATTCCTAAGATTGCCGAAGATTTGCCAAATATTTGCAATAATTGTCAAAGATTAGATTGTCGTCATCAAAGATATATGCAATGATAGTCAAAATATTCTCTTGGCCCCATAAAAAATTTGTTAAATCTATGTCATGATTGTCCAAGGATTTGCTTGTCCCCTCACTTTGGCTATAAATAGGCAAAGCTTTGGCCATTCATTTGCACCAACAATCCTCTTCTCCCTTTCTTCCTCTACTTCTCTCTCCCCAATTTAATATACTCCTTATCTTTCTTTAATAAGCAACAAATCATGCAAGAGTAGACAATAGAGAGGAAACCCTAACCCCAAGTAAGGATTAGATCCTCTTTATGCTATAAACTGTAAGAACACGAGGGAAAATTTGAAGGTATGATGTGCTAACAAATGAGGAAGCAAGGAAAGAAGAAACTAATATCGCAAAGTAATCCTGATTAGGGAGTCAATGTGAGTAATCTTTACACCCTTCTTGTGTTTATCAAACATGCTTGTATGAATTATCTGAGAAATTCATGTGTTCGTAATCTATGATTAGATAAGTTATGCTATGTGAAGTAAGCTATGTAATTTAGTCCATGTTATGCATAGTAATTAAAGCACAAGTGCATTTTTCATAAAAGGAATTACATCTAGATCTTCCCCATCAGTTTCAGAACATAATTATATTCGATACATAAAACATTTGGTGCCAAGGCACTTCTTTAAGGTTGTGGGAGACTATCAAGGTAGTTTATGATCAAACTTTCAGAATCAGTTATGGTTTTGTGATGCACTTAGGTGACCTATAATCAAACCTCATGTTATGTTATAACCGAACCAGTTATATTGAGCGCTCGGGGTAAGACATGTCTATGATGTAATTTGGGCCCAACCTCATGTTTTTAAAAGAAAAACTTGTATGTGTAAAGGTTTCTCATTGAATATTATATATTCATTATTTTCCATCTTTTCAAAACTTTAGGTGCTTGGAACTATGTGAACGGAGCTCTTTGAAAGCCTCAGATGAGGTTCTACATGCCAAAGTTATCGAGTCATGACCTATGGAGAGTGGCCGCCTCATCACTGTAAACCGTTGGCCATGACAAAATAAGAATAGTTGATAATAAAATAATAATCAAATTGACGAACTAACATATGAGATGGACAAATTGGACATGGACATGGACTTACCTATGCTTTTGGGAGTATTGATAGAATAGAACCTATGCTGGACCTTGGCTAAATCTTGGACAGGGTGTTTCAAATGGACTTATTACAGACTTAAAATAATAAATATTGAAATAATAACACCTAACCCTTTGTAAGGAGAAGAAAGCGAGAGCGGCTCATGGCCAGGGCGTGACAAGTGGTATTAGAGCGAGTAACTCATGGCCAGGTCATTACAAATGGTATCAGAGCAACAAGACGGTCCTCTCGATAACATGGCAAGCATCTGTCTCGACGTTTCTTGAAGAGCTTTGTAAGTTGTGTTTATTATTTATGTGAAATTCTATTGTTAGTTTTGTGTTGATCAAGAATGATACGTGGTAGCACAACTTGTAAAGACCTAAGGCTCTTGTAATGGTAATTAAGATGAGATTATAAAGTATGTTTTGTTGATCTGTTATTGTTAAATGACTCTGTAAAAACTAAGGAAAACAAGCTTAAAATTTCATTTCGGAACCCAGCTAGATCACAAATTTGAAAGTTTTTACAGCACAAAAATTCCAACAAAAAGTATCAATACTTTTGTTAGTATCGATAAAACAGAAACTGTTGTGGCAATTAAAAGTATCGATACTGCTATGAGCCGATAAAATAGAAAGTCATGATGGAAAACTAAAGTATCGATACTTCTTCTAGTATCGATAAAATAGAGAGTTCTATGGCCAATTAAAAGTATCGATATACCTTCTAGTACCTATAAAACAGAGAGTTACTTATATAACTGAAAGTATTGATATTTCTGCTAATATCAATATAAATAGAATGAGAATTTGACTAAGTGTTGGATAGACCTATCTTTAAAAAGGAAAATCTAGAAGAGAAATGATCAAAGAAACAAATTGTAAGAGAAAACCTTATTATCGTAGAATTTTATTAGAGGTAGTATTTGTACAAGAATTATTAGTGAAATGATTTTTGAAATAATTCTAAATTTTCAAAGCATGTAGACTTATTTACCTTCCATGGAATATTTGTGACATTCAAGTATATTCAAAATTAAACTTGATCTTTCATGATCTTTTACCAAATATTTAGTAGTCTATCTTTAATAAAATAAGGTTTCTCCTATTTTTCTTCTCCAATACATGTTCACACATTGTTGTAGTGAAGTGTTACTTCATTTATCATTTATAAAACAAATACTAGATTTTAATGACGCTTAAAATGAATGAGAGTGACAAAAACCAAAATCGTAAGTCAAAGGATGCTAATAGATTGATCTACTTGAAGATATTTGGCATATGTCAAGTTTGGCTATAGTAATAGAAAGAAAAAAATTATTTATCAAGTGAAAGTGCAAAAGAAAATAATGTTATACTTTCTGAAATTAAGATTTTTGTAATTTTTATGCTTTGTTTGTCTTTGCTTATACTAAATTAAGTATAATGAAAGGAAGGTAAGAATTGGAGTGTCCCTTCTTATGCGTGTTCGTCTTTACTTTTTAAATAAGCATTGACAAAAGAAATGAAAGATTAACTACGGGTCTCCAAATTAATTTTGGTATGGCCATATGTATGTTCTTTAACTTTAAATAGATGATAATTGAGTTGATAAAGTTCGGAGAGTTTAACTATACAGAGTTTATAAATGTTTCTAATGCTCTCAAACTTTTAAATACTAAGGAATTTGAACTCAAGGTAGCTTGAACACCACTTTTGTAAATTTCATAAGAGTAATTTTAGTTTAGAGAATTTTAATTTAGTCTCTGGAATTGATGGTAACATCACAATGACTTATAAATTTTTGAGAATCAACTTCTCCTATGTGACAAACATTTGAAAAACAATATTATAGCACGCAATATAGAAAAGAAACATTGTCCAATTCAAGATTGCTTTGAAGTTAATATAACACTAAACCCTTAAGTAGAGAGAAAAATTACTTTAATATTCTGATTAGAATCTATAGAAGATGATGGCATCACATGTATGTAGTAGATGTAATCTAAGGTCGTCCTGCCATGTCTTGATTTGGATAATGTTCATTTTATTCAAAACTTTTGATATACCATTTACACTTCCAAGACAGTTTCTTGTCACGTGTGTAGAGATATTTATGACCTTAGTATATTTTACATTGTAAACTATGTTGTGAAAGTTTAATATGCTTCATTTATAAGATTTAGCCTGGATATACCATAGCAATTTCGAGGACAAAATTATTTTAAGGAGGGTAATTTGTAACAAGCCGCTAAAATGTAACATGTCATAAGTATACTCATTATATGAATGGGTCTATATGATTAGGATAAAATAAGTTTAGTCATAGGGCTAGAAGAATAATTCCTAAGATTGCCTAAGATTTGCCAAATATCAGCAGTAATTGTCAAAGATTTACTTGTCGTCATCAAAGATATACACAATTAGCCAAAATATTCTCTTAGCCCCTCAAAAAATATGCCAAATCTATGTCATGATTGCCCAAAGATTTGCTTGTCCCCTCACTTTGGCTATAAATAGGCAAAGCTTTGGCCATTCATTTGCACCAACAATCCTCTTCTCCCTCTCTTCCTCTACCTTTCTCTCCCCAATTTAATATACTCATTATCTTTCTTTAATAAGAAACAAATCATGCAAGGGAAGACAATAGAGAGGAAACCTTAACCCCAAATAAGGATTAGATCTTTTTTATGTTATAAACTGTAAGAACACGAGGGACAATTCGAAGGCATGGTGTGCTAATGAAGGAGGAAGCAAGGAAAGAAGAAACTAATATCGCAAAGTAATCCCGATTAGGGATTCAAGGTGAGTAATCTTTACACGACGCTCTTCCGATCTACATGCTTGTATGAATTATCCGAGAAATTCATGTGTTCGTAATCTATGATGAGATAAGTTATGCTGTGTGAAGTAAGCTATGTGTAAAGTCCATGTTATGTATAGAAATTAATGCACAAGTGCATTTTTTCAGAAAAGGAATTTCATCTGGATCTTCCCCATCAGTTTCAGAATAGAACTATATTTGGTACATGAAATGTTTGGTGCCAAGGCATTTCTTTAAGGTTGTGGGAGACTACTAAGGTAGTCTATGATCAAACCTTTAGAATCAATTATGGTTTTGTGAGGCACCTAGGTGACCTATGATCAAACCTCATATTATGTAATAACCGAACCAATTATATGGAGCTCTCGGGGTAAGACATGTCTATGATATAATTAGGGCCCAACCTCATGTTTTTAAAAGAAAAACCTGTATGTGTAAAGGTTTCTCATTGAATATTATATATTCATTGTTTTCCATGTTTTCAAAACTTTAGGTGCTTGGAACTATGTGAACGGAGCTTTTTGAAAGCCTCAAATGAGTTTCTATATGTCAAAGTTATCGAGTCAGAACCTATGGAGAGTGGTCACCTCATCACTGCAAACCGTTGGCCATGCCTAATAAGAATAATTAATAATAAAATAATAATCAAATTGACAAACTAATATATGAGATGGACAAATTGAACATAGACATATCTATGCTTTTGAGAGTATTGACAGAATAGAACCTATGTTGGACCTTGGCTAAATCTTGGACAAGGTGCTTCAAATGGACTTATTACAGACTTAAGATAATAAATATTGAAATAATAACACCTAAACCCTTGCAAGGAGAAGAAAGCAAGAGCAGCTCACGGCCAGGGCGTGACAATTGGTATCAGAGCAAGTAAATTCTAGTAACATTATATATTAAAACAATTCTTCTTGACTATTGCTAAAATAATAATATAATAATGATGATTTTTAAAGAAGTTTATTGGCCAAACAATTCCAACTTATAAAAGAAATTTAGTGATATTGCTTTAACTTTTTTATTATCCCACATTGAAAGTTTTTAAAAAGGTAACATGATTGGAGCTTATAAATAAGATGAGTCTTTGTGTAAGTGACTATGTAAAGGAAATTTTGTAGACTTGGAGGCAAATTAATAATTATTTTGGTCCTTTATGTTTAGCTTTAAGTTTAAATGATTGTTCCACATTGAAAGTTCTGTAAAAAAATAATATGATCGGAACTTATAAATAAGATAGGCCTTTGTGCAAGTGACTATATAAAAGAAATTTTGTGGACTTTGAGACAAAGTAATAATTATCTTGGTCCTTTACATTTAGTTTTAAGTTTAAATAGATGTCTTAGCAAAAAAAAAACCACCTGAGCATCAAAAAGCGTGCCTATGCATCAAAAAGAGCGCCTAGGCGGTCAACAATTTTTGTTGACCGCTTTTTTTCCTACTTATAGCCTAAGCAAGGCGTGGGGGTGTCACTAGCCTAGGTGTGCTTTTTATAAAACTGCTATTAAGAAGCAATTGAGCAAGACTTGTACTTAACAATTGGGAATAATAGCTAAGACAATCCACATGATTAGTAATTCCCAACTTTTGAAATATTGCGTGTACTTAAATAATTCCATGAAAAATAGGGAAAGACTGATAAAATGAAAAACTCTAATACTCTAGGAGCACTGAGTACTTCATATTTTTGACCAATTAAAAACTCACATGTAGGTATTAGGGCCCAAACTAAATAATAAATTGGGACCCTAAAACCCATATGTTAGTTCTTTTGGAGTAAAAGGTAATGACTTCCAAAAGAAGGGGTAGAAGACCTGGCTGAATATTCCGTTATATTTCTCGAAAATATTTGGTTGAAATATTAATATAATTAAGCAACCAACCGTTGGAATTTCTGTATGATGCTCAATGTATCTTCAAACCTTTGTTGAAGCTAGATAGTTGATTCTTATATAATATCTGCTCAAATTATTTGGTCCAATTTGTGTTTTTTTTTCTTTTTATTTTATTTTTTTAATACAATTGTAGGAATTTCGGAGAGGGGAACATAGACTCAAACCCAGGACTTTTTCTTAGTAAAGGGTCTTGTTTACCACTTGAGCTATTGTCCTAATGTCCTTGGTCTTTATGTTTGCTATTTTACAAGGATTAAGAATTGCATTAGAAAGGCACACCTTGTAATCCATGTTTCAAATTTCAGTAGTAGATCCTACCTATATAAAGCCCTTCCTTCCACAAAAAATGCGTACTATATTGAAAAACTTGTAACAATACAGGAAGAGAGAGTTTGTAGCTCTTGAGGTAGAATGTTACTTCGAACATCGTGGACCAATGCAAATCAAGGAAGAAGATTCTACACATTTGGAAAATATTTTTTTAGAAGTTATGTTTCAATGCTATATAATGAATATCATGTATGCTGCTTTGATTTGTAAGATTGGTAGATGTACACGACGCTCTTCCGATCTCTTCATTGAAATAAACTTTACCTATGCATGTGTATAGAGCAATGGATGGGGATGGGATCTAGAGACATGTTAAACGGTTGTGGGGGATATATGAAACAAAAATAAAACATTGGGGGACCTGTAGTACGAAACCTTTGAAAGGTTGGGGACCTGTGTGATTTCAAGATGAGTAGCACATCCCTGCTTCAAGAAGCCAAACCAGCAGTCCAAAAACAAAATACAAGCATCACAATACATTTCAAACGTACACAAAGCTAATATAACAGCCACTAAGCCTTGATTTCATTCCCCAGTCAACAAACAAAACACAAATCTACATCATCCCACAAACAAATTCAACCTAATATGTCAAGCTTCATACATTTACATTACCCAGCAAAGTGAACAAAAACCATCATCCAAAAGATAACCACCATAATAACAATCCAAAATAACCAGTTAAGTTTACAAAAATCACCGTCCACCTGCAAGCTGCTATCCAGACCTCAACATGGGATTTCTTGATTTTCCATATTTACCCTTTGGCCTAATACACAGGTGGGGTGCACACACTTTCTTAACGACAGATTTGAATGGAATCCATCCATGAGGACAATTTGCGAGCATTTATTAAAGGTTGGGGACCTAGGAGGTCAAAAAAAGGTTAGGGACGTAGTCGATACTAAACGCAAAGGTTGGGGACAAAATGTGAAATTAACCCGATTAGAAATCCAAGAAATATTGCTTGGATTTATAGAAGAATTTTTGTTCATGTTTATACCTTCTAAATCCATGAAAATCCTTTGAAATCCACCAATGTTAGAAATCCATTGAATTCCATGGACTGCCAAGAATATCAAAACTAAATCCATGAAAAGTTTTTGAAATCGACCAATATTACACTACTAAAAAACACACCGTTACCGACGGTCAAAATCCTTTGGTAATGTTCAAATTTCGTAGGAAATTTAAGTTACCGATGGAGAACGGTAGCCGGAAAATTCCGTCAGTGATAGGCTTGTCGGTGATCACCGACGGCCCTTTTTTTTACTGTCGGTAATGATCGATCACCAATGGTTGACTTTCGTCGTTAAATACTGACGGCTATTTCTTGCCGTTGGTAGTTTTCGACGGCCAGTTATAAGTACCGTCGGTAATTTATTAATATAATAAATTTTAATATATTTTCCGCTTCCAGCCCACCTACACGCTCGCCCGACCCGCACGTGTGCCCATGAACCCAACTCGACCCGGTTACATAATAAATCAATGTTATTTCACGATCTAATTGAAGGTGATTCAAACTCCCAACCGCTACAAAGTCCCAACTGCTAGGCCGCTAGTGCTTCTTGTGATTTAAAGTTGTCACTAATATATTTAACATACATTTATGTAGTTTTTGCAATTTAAAAAATAAGTAATTTTTTTGAACCAATAATATAAGTAAAAATATAATATATGTTGTGTGTGTGTGTGTGTATATATATATATATCAAGAATTTTATTTTGCCTACACGCATGCATGTTACTATGTATGCGTGTATATGTGTCAAACATCTAAGTTACAAGCACTCCACACTTATAGCTTAGATGTGTGTTATGTATTACACACATGCATGTGTGAGCAAAATAAAATTCTTGATATATTTATATAGTAGATAAAATACTTAACATTGTGCATTATCTCTCTATGCTTTATCATTTTATAGTGTCATTTACAAGTTGTAAATTTCAAAAATTATCATTTTGACTATACATTCAATTTTTGTATGATAGTGATATTAAGATACTTAAATTTTCATACATGTGTTCTTGAATTTTCATATATCTGATCTTTTTTCAAAAAAAGTGACTTGTATCAAAATATTTTTTATTTTGAAACATTAATAAATGAAAAAAAAAAACATTTGTATCATTGAAGGTTTTATTTTAATATATTTTTCCTTTAAAAACCTTATTTCACTTTACTTAAATCTTTAGATAACAGAAATTTTGGATTACATGTTACACGACATATTATAAGTTTAACGTATGTATGTTTATGTATCAATGTAAAATATATAAAATATAACTCATAGTATAATTTTAAAAAACAAATTACAGAAAATTAAATTTCATAAATTTTTAACACACATAGAGATTCATCATATTACTTATTAAAATGGTATGTCATTGTTACAATCAATTGCATTTTTTGACTAAGTAAATTGTTAAAGGTTTCCGACGGCCTGATAACCGGCTAAAGATTACCGATAGCATAGAAAACAATTAGAAATTGCCGACGGTAGGAAAAAGCTGTTGGTATTTTCCGACTGCCAAATGATTCCGTCGGTAAGTACTGATAGTAGAACTCAGTCCGTCAAAAATTTCCGACGGAAAACTGAGACCGTCGGTGATCACCGACGGTAGGGTCCTTCCGTCAGTAATCACCGATGGCAGGGGATGTCGTCGGTGAATACTGACGGTCTCCATTTTCCGTTGAAAATTTCCGACGGATTGATGCCTATGACGGTTTGGTGGCCGTCGGTACTAGTGAGTTTTCTTATAGTGTTAGAAATCTATTGAATTCTATGGATTGTCGAGAACATTAGAATTTTATGGAGTTTAGTGAAATCTCAGTAAAGACATCAGGATTTGATGGATTCTATAGAAATCCAAATTAAAAATCCCTAAAATTATATTGAATTCTAAATTCCACAAAATCTCGGCACCACATTTCGAGCAACTCATAGAGTTAGATTTATATATTGTTATTTTTAAAAATCCTTCTGCAAGATAAAGGATGATCATTATGTTCTCTCCGTTCTTTGTAAATTTTGTTGGTGGCAATAAAAGGGTTGGGACGTTCAATCCTTTACGTTGAGCTTAGTGGATGCTTAAAAACCATGCTGAAGCTTACCAGGTGTCTCTTAAAGTAAAATAAAGGGTGATCGAGGATTGACTTGAGTGCGGGGAAAACTTGACATCATCTTTTTAGTATACCTTTCAGGAGATTATAATGAAGAAAGATAAAGAAATGAAAAGTACTTTGATCTGTAATTTATTTGAAGTAAAATACTTATTATTTAATTTCAGTTTATAAAAGAAAACTCAGACTAAAATAAATAAATACACTTTCGCTCCGACTTTATTTGTTTAAAAAAAAAATTTGCATATTGCTTGAGTTCATACACTACTAAAATATTTTACAAAAGAATTTCTTCTAATCAAGTCTCATAACTAATGGTTCCCATTCATTAACCATTGTTCTTCCCTTGCATTCACTCTTTTACTAGTGTGTTATGCTCCATGCTTCCCAATTTTCTACCGAATGGAATTTGGGTAGCGCATCTCCCTTCAGTTCCAGTGGAATGAAACGTGCCAAAACTAGTTGGTAATCGGAGTATCTATCGTAAATCGATCGGATTTTCTTCAGAGAGACTCCTGCGGAACTGTTGTGGTGTTTAAGCACCATATGATCGTATGCAAGATTAATATCAACTATAACCAAGTCATCTGAGGTTTGTTCCCTGGGTGGGCTTTAAAGCAAGATCTGAATATGAAAATATGAGCAAATGGTTTATAAGACATAAGTTTTCTGTTTGTTTAAAGAATTCTTTAGTTTGTTAGAGTAGAAGGGTGATTGGATTTATTTGTTGTTTTAAGTATGTTTTTTACTGCAAACAGACGTAGAATTTTTTCCCTGAACTTTGAGTAGATCGGAAGACAAGTTACTACTTTCTTGTGATTATTTATCTACATAATTTATGTTTCTTGTTTTAAGTATGTTTCTTGTGATTGAATTTGTTGCAATTAGGGTTTTTTTTATTTGCAAAATTGAGGGAAATCAGATTGATTTTCACATTGCCTTTGCAAGTTGATTTTATGTGTTAATTTTTGTTGTTCTGGTGAAATGTTGTGTTCTTTGTGGTTGAAAGTTGTGTTTTTAAATTCATTGGACAATTCCTGAAGGTTCCATCGGTGTAAAGAATAATATTTGTGGTGGTGTGGTACTGGTGGTATTGTGACGAGCGATTTTGTAACTTGCTAAAGTTGAAATTGTGACCCACTAGAAATGTCACTGTAACTCATCGAGGACGAGTTGTGACTCGCTAGATATTCTGTATTTGTAAAGTGTTCTGGAAAAATTTGTATTTGTCAAGTTACCCTAAATATTGGACCTAATTTTAGACGAACTCCAATGCACCAAAATCATAAAACTGGTAGCCCACAACACCGGATTAATTGAAAAATGAATTCTAGATCCGAAAATAAAACTTTTGTGAATTCTAGATCGAAAAATGAACACGATAGTTGTATATTCTATTATATCCATTGAACTCCATTATGTGGTAGGCTTCCATTGGACACCTCGAGAGATGAGTCCCCCGATGTGCCTAATGAGAGCCTACCACATCATAACCTATTGGACTCCATGCATGGATTCCAATGGACACCATACAAAAACCCGGTATATTTACCCTTGGAAACAATCTAGAATATATGTATGGTAAAACAATATCATTCTCATTAAATTAATTTCTGTATGATTTAGAGAAAGGAAAATCAAAAGAGTAAGAAAATCTTGGAGGCTTGATGAAAAAATGAACAAGGAAGGGGAGGAAAGATTGGGGGGAAGAAAATGATGCATTCATGAGCACTTTCTAGCAACCAATCAATGTATACGCGTTACTAGGAAAATAAAAAATAATTGAAATATTTTTTTTCTAAGAATAAGGAGTACTTGTTGGCTACACACTCCCACCTTTTTTTCTAACAAAACTAAATAGATTGAGAAAATATAAATAAAATGGAAGTACAAAAATGGAGTCGAACTGTATACCATTATATACCAAAGCTCTATGTCGAAGATATTAGATACATAATAATGCTATATAGGGAAAATTCAAGATATATAATTACAACTGTAATTGGTTACTCAAAAGACCCTTAATTACACGACTCCAACGGAATCACATTTTTTGGCTAAAGTGATAAAACTAGCTAGGACTAATTTCAGGCACAACCCATCCATTATGTCATCACACAAACTCGAAAATTGCAATTCTCCATGACTTCTTGATAAATAAAATACCACACAAACTCCCCAAAATCCAACTACAAACCCAAATACCATACTAATATAATATCCTTCTCCAAAAAGCGTGTCGTCCTCTTCCATGTTTTTCATTCCAAATGTCTTTGAATCCTGAGCCGTTTCATCTCCGGGACATTCTTTTGCAAGTGGACGGCCACAAAGACCAAGGTTTCCATCAAAAGAAGAAGGACCAAATGTTTGTAAATGCATTCTTTGAGGAATTTTTCCAACTAAATTGTTGTATGACAAATCCAACACACCAAGTTGATCCAACTGAGAAAGACTAGGAGGAATAGTGTCAATAAAGTGATTTCTTGACATATCAAGAAAGTCTAAAGACCTTAGGTGCCCAATCTTTGTAGGAAGGAAACCAGATAGGCTTATTTCTTGAAAGATTCAACTCAAGTAGAGTTACAAGACTTGTAATTTCAGTAGCAATAACACATATTAAATTGTTGCTTGAAAGATCAATGAACTTCATGAATCTAAGAGTATTTATGCATTGAAACTTACATCCTTTCCACGTTAAAATTGCTCTCTCAAAGCCTAGAATAATATCTTGATCAATCAGTGTAATTTACCTCCCGAGATCAAAGCAGTCATATTGCTAAGACATTTTGGTATATTACCTTAAATCTTGTCTAAAGGCAAGTCCTGTATCAATGTAAGATGGCACATATTGAAGGAATGGTACCAAAAAACTCATGTCCATATTTTACCTGCCAATTTATTTTCTGAAAGATCAATGAAAATTAAGAATGTACAATTCCTCAGTGATTCTGGAATTTCTCCAGTGAAACTATTGTTTGCCAAATGCAACGACGAAATGATATTAAGTGAAGGGATCTTACCAGAAAAATTATTGTTGGCCAAGTTAAGAAATTTCAACATAGGAAGGTATGAAAGCATCCCGGAAGTTGTCCAGACAATAGGTTATTTGAGAGGTTAAGAAATTGTAATTCAGAAAGGTTTCCTAGATGATGGGGTATTTGACCACTAATGTTGGCCCATGGTTAAGTTTTTCCTATGAAAGCGGTTTTATAATTCTCTTCTGCAGATGCTGGTTTTTGCTGCCTTCAAATCATCTTAAATCAGTTGATTTGTGATACTATAAAAAGCAGTGTGGTCAAGATTCTTAGTTGCCTCCTCTCACTTTGTTACCATCTCCAAGTCATCGAGGATTTACAGAATCTGCTTCGCTTCAGGTGAATCCAGCTCAATCTTGGACGATTCACCTTCCTCCAATTTTATAATGGATATTTTACATGTATATCTTCAAAGAGGTTCATCGTTTGACTGGATATCTTCAAAGGGGTCCATCGTTTGATTGGAACAGTCAAGTCAGAATGATAATTAGTCATTTTTGCTATGTTATGGATTATGAATTACTTGATGATTTTATACTGAGAGCATTTCACTTCAAATTTTGATATGAAATTTATTCCGAGCGTTTCTGGTTAGAAGTTGGTGCATATGGTTTTCATTTTGTAGTTGACTTCATTTTGGTTATATATTTTGCAGTGACTTCTCATGGTATCAATCAATGCTGGAGATGTGAAGAACCTACAGGATGCTGGGATGAGAGCTAAAACTGCAATGGCTTTATGATGCACACTTAGAAGGTGAAAAAAAAAGCAACGGGATACTACAGTAATCTAAAATTTTTTTCCTGACTCCGACGAATTCTGAGCATATCGTCTTTAATTTTGTAGAGCTTGACTAGAATAAATGGAATCAAGGGGCTGTCTGAGGTGAAGGTTAATAAAGATCCACGACGTTGTTGAGCCCTGAGAAGGTAGTGGTTAGTGCTTTAATTTGATATTAATGGGAATTGGTGCTCTCTGTTTTTCCATGCCTTAAAAAATTAAGAATTTTAGATATATTATGAAAAGTGATGCTATACTCAGAGTAAGGTCTTAGTTAATTTATTTTCCAATGGAAATACTTAAATGTTAATTTGCATAAGTTTAATGTGTGTCTTTTGAGTTGCTGATATTGACCTATTGTTGCTTGTATAGAGGAAAACTGTAATTAACATTACAACGTGAGGCTTCGAAGGGGGGATTGAGACTCTTTGTATTAAAGAAGCATTTGGAGAATTCATTCGATGATTAGACCGCTCTTCCCAATTTGTAGCTTCTGATAGTATTTCACCACTAATATGTATGTTGTCAATTACATTTGACTCAGATCTGGAAAAACACAACTGGCTCATACTCTCTGTGTCTTGACACAGGCAAGTAATTTACAGGTGCTGCTTAATATTTAGCTTCAAAATCTGTTTAACTTATCGATGGAGTTGATGCAATCTAAAATATACCCATTTATTCATGTGTTAAGATGATGAAAGTCGAAATTTGCTAGCCAAAATTTGGTTGCTATGTAATTATTAATTTCTTAAGTAGTTCATTGAGATTCATGTGTTTAGTAATAGATATATATTGCAGCTTCTGATAATATGAGAGGAGGAAATGGAAAGGTTGCTTACATTGACACAGAGGGAAAAGTACTTAGGTATTCAGTATCATTTCTTCTAGGGCATTTGAATTTTCTATGTGTCTCCATCTTGGCAGCTGTTTGTTCTGTTAGCATTCCAAGTCTTGGATTGGTCTATTCGATCATTATCTGCTCACAGTCCTTTCTTTGTGTGTTGATCCCGTTCCCGTAAATGGGATGGTGATGTATTATTAGCTTCTTGTGTCAGCAATATACCCTATGATTATATAAACAAACAAAAATCAAATCACCATTGGCTGAGGAAAGCAGGGGATAAGATAAGTTCATGTTCCCCGGTGGGAGAACCATCTTTCCTGGTGATGTTGGTCCATATGTCGATTTGACCCAAGGTCTAATACCGGGAAAGAAAGATGGGACCGTCAGGACTGCCATTGGCACTGGATGTGGAGTGAGTCCTCTTCATCAGATTATCCTTCATCCATGTTAAGTTGTTTTTCTACATCGACTGTATGTGATAGGTCCAGAAATCTGTACTTGTCATTCGAATTCTATATCATTTTAGTTAGCAACGCTGAGATCTTATTGCTTGAAATTGATATTAATTTCTTTCCCTGTTAATGCTTAAAAAAGCACGTAATTCTTGAGTTGAGGAGAAACATAACTATGGTGATACATTGGTTTTGAACAATTTGGATTTCTAATCTCTCTCCCTGAACCGGTATACTTTGTTCTACCATTCTATTTTCTGTTATTATTGCATTACTACACTCGCATCCATGTTTCTGTCATACTATCATTATCTCTCATTCTGAGAATTCTTGCATCCTGGAAGTGTTTTAGCAGTTTTGTTGCATATAATTCATCTTAGAATTGGAACCATCCACTTGCTCTGATTAGGTTTTATAATTGGTTAAAATCCCAGATTCTATTCAGCAAGAACTGAAATTTGTTTCAATTCCATCCAGTTCTTGAGATACCAGAAATGGAACCACCCAATGACCACCCCAATTTCACATGCCATTCTTTCCTTCTGTGGATAATTTGTTAAATTGTGCATACAATTTTTTGTCTAATCTATTGATATGTCATTTACGTAAGCTTTTGTATAACTAATCTGTTGACAAACACTCACCCATCAGTTTCTTCACATGGATTGTTTTTGGTGGCAAAAACTGAATGGTTCCGTTTTCTTTGCAGCTGAAATCATCCTTCTAGAATTGAACACCTGATTCCCACCTCTAACAGTATGCTTTTATCCTTTTCCATTTTCCTTTTTCTCCCCCACTTTTTGGGTAGTGATTTTTAGAGAATGTCTACTTGAAAAACTAGGAAGCATTTTGGATCCAAGGGTGAAGTTTTTTTTTTTTTTTTTTATTGCGACAATGTTCGGTGGAAACTAGTGTGGAAAATTTTGGAAAAAAAGCTACCTTCTTATTTGATAACGCCATGATGATTTGGAGGGTTAGCTGTTAGTAAGCTAAATCTGAGTTGTCTTTCCTTGACTTTGTAGTGAAGCTCCTTTAGAAAAATAGTCACCCTCTGGCAAACTTCAGATATTGGAGATGATGAAGCGACGGAATTGTTCCACAACAATATCCATGGGATGGAAGTGAAAGGGGTTATGAGTATGATGAAGTAAATTGACAATTGGCAAAAAAGTGTTTATTTGACATATTAAATACTTGACATTGTCATGGAGAATGTCATCTCATGACGTTCTCTATAACAATGTCAAGTATTAATTTATTCAATCAAAAAATTTCTCTCTCTTCCTTTTTTTCAAAACCCCTAATAGTAACTTGACAAATATACAATGTTGACATTATTGTATTAGAGGATTTTTTGAATGTAATATCAATGTTCTTTGACACATATACACCTAAGACATTCCACCTTGACTTTGCATTGGAGATGCTCTTATGGCTGCAATTTTTTGGTGTAATATGTTTTTCATCTCTTATCCTGTATGATTTTCTATTTGAGACTGGCAGAAATCTTTATTTTAAATGGGTCACCTTCAATAAGACATGTACCATTTTAAACGCATTTCTTCTTTCACAATCAAGCTCCTGCTTCATAATTTTAACAATCTAAGTGGCTAGATAATTCCAACTAAAAATCGTACAGCGGACGGATGTATTACTACCTGTTATCTATTGTCTGGCATACTGTGGTGGTCCTAGTAGAGTGCTGTGAGATTATGGCTTTAGATCATTTGGGCCGTTTTGCAGTTAAATGACTTGACATTATCATCTATAGTGGATTTGAAAAATCATTGCTGATTGATATTCGAAAAAATCATTTATATTTCAAACTGTTTGACGTTTGACAAACTGGTTGTATTAGTTATGTAGTTTCCTGCATTGGCAACTATTACTAGCTTCTCAGATGTCAATGAAATTATAATGAAAATGATAAATTTAGAATCAGAGTGCAAACATGCAAGAAACTGGGTTTCTAGGTTAATTTTATGTTATTGTAATTTATTAACCCCCTAATGTCTGTTCTTCATGATTTTATGCCTATGTTCATAATGTTGTGATGAAAATGTGAATCTGAAAGTCTAATGTTGTCATTGTGGTTACCTTGTACTAATCTGATTATATATTTGTATTTTAAATCATGCCGTAGTTGGTTTTCTAGTGTTTGCATGGACCTTTTATTTTTTGATCCTAGAAATAAACTTATGATCATCCCCTTTCTAGTAATTCGATCTCTTTATGAGTAGAAGTCTAGGACTCGAAGAATTTGTAATGTACATGGAACAGAAGGGATTTGCACTGAAATTTCTTCGGGGGTTTAGGTGGTTACATAATACATGCTGACTTGGGGGAAAATTTTTTTAAGAAATATTAATTAGGCTAACCATGATTTTGTGGTATTGAGTTTTGGATCCTCAAAGGACTCGTATATTCATAAGATGAAGGTGGAACTGATGATAGTCAGAATTGTATGAACACTATATATTATGTGTGAGCAAGTGAAGTTAATACCAATTACACATGATAAGATAAAAGATCTCTCAAATGGTCATAGATTCATTTTTTCAAATTTAAGCTCCCACTTAGAGCATCTTTCTATGCTGTAAAATGGCAGTTTTCCCTTTTTCCCCATCTCCTCCAACAGGACTTCATCTCTGGACTGTATTGTGGTGAGATGAACAGTTTCGTCTGACCAAAATACACGTACTTCTTGTTTTGAGTATTTCAATGGTAATTAAGTAGTTCATTAAGAATTTTTGAAGCAAATTAAGAAGGTGTATGGTTTTGATTTTCTTAGAATTGATTTTGTGAAAAAAATGATATTTTGGAGAATGTAATCAAAAATAATATACGGGGAAATGTGAAAGATTTTTCTTTCATTTTTTATTCTTTTAATGGAGTTGTTGAGAATGAAAGTTGGAAAAATTGGCTCTCAAAAGATAAATTCCATACAAGGTGTAATTGTTAAGATTTTCAAAAATAAGGAAGCAGAAATAATACTGTTAATTTGGTGGTAATGGGTTGAGCCTTGGAGATGAGTTGTTAAGATATTTTGGGGTTTACGCCATTCTATCATAATTTCCACCATTTTATCATGAAGGGACATGTGTCATAAGTTTGAAGTAACATGAGCCTACTCCAGAAAACTGAGTTGAAATAATGGGATAAGGAACAATAAGTACATATTAGAACTAATAATATGCACACTTGAATAAAGTCTTACTTGATGAAGAGATGTTTTGGAGGCAAAAGGCTAGAGTGAATATAGGGCAATTAGTTTGTTCAATGTTCTTAATAAAGTGGTGACTGGGCTGATGAATTCAAGGCTTCCTAAGGTGCTACCAAAGATCATTTCTACAATCAGAGTGGATTTACGACTGGAAGGCATATCATTGAAAATGCTCTGCTTGGTCAAGAGTTGCTTTATCAGCTGAACAGGAAAGTTAAGGGGGGTAATGTTGTGCTTAAGTTGGACATGGCTAAGGCTAATGATAGAGTAAGCATGGCCTTTTTTGCTAAAATTTTTGAAGGCTTTTGGATTTGCTGATTCTTGTATTGATATGATATCTAAAGCCTAGAGGTATATCTGGGTGCCATTTCTCACCGTTCATCAATGGTGAACTTTGTGGATTCTTCCCTTCAAAAAGGGGTTTGAGGCAAGGGGATCCTTTATCCCTACCCCTTTTTGTACTAATGGCTGAGGTAGTTTCAAGGGGGTTGGACTAGTTATCAAAATACCACCTCAACTTACACTTCATACTCAAAAAAACTGGCAAACTCAAACCAAAATTGATGAACCCTGGCTTCCCTTCTTCCTCTCTTCTTTGCGCCATTGCTGCTCGCTTCTTCCGTCGCCGCTGCTCAGTGCTCCTTTCCGCCGTTGCTGTTCAGTGCATCGCAATAAATTTTCAAATAAAGCTAAATTGATGCAAGGTCTAAAGCTCCACAATTTTCAGAGAAAGGTCGCATCCCTTTCCGCGAACGCCGCTGCTGCTGACCAACGCGGCCACTGCTACTACACCTCGCCACCGCCCCTCTCATCTCTATCTCTCGTGACTAGTCTGAAACTAACCCTAGGACCCCAAAAATATGTTTCACACTTTCACTTATTAAGTAACAAAGCTGGGCCAAAAATTGGGCCTAAGAAATTAAAGGTCTGAAAAGTTGGGCCAACTTTAAAGCTAAATTACCCGACCTAACCTGACCCAACTTGACCCGTCGGTTTAGGTTGGGTTGACCGACCTATCGGGCCGGTCTCGGTTTGGAAATTTCCAAACCAACTCCAAGTCAGGTCGGGGTAGGGTTCGGGCCAAAGCCGACCCTCCTGACCCGGTGCCCAGGTCTAGCTCATTTTAATAAGAAATAAGAGAGAGTGGGTGAGGTTAACGGTGGTAATTTATGCAATACATGCAGGTTTCATAAAATAGAATAGAGTTTTTTTTTTTTTTTTAAGAATAGAATAGCGTTAGTTTGTAAATGTAGTTTTTATCACTTTTCATCATAACTTCTAGCACTCCTTTCGAATTAGCAAGACCGTCTACACATCTTCTACCACTATTATCATCTGTATCTATCTATATATCCTTAAATCAAGGCTACTTGTGCTTATAGGCACCGTTATTTTCCCGCCATTTTACTGCACTGTTTATAGGTACATCTAATTTGCGGTACCTATCTTGACATCCTCTATTTGTGCTTTTATTTTTCCCCCTAATTATTCCACACTTTTCCTTAATGTACATCTTTATGATTTCTTTATTCCTAATTGTATCCAAACTCTCTTTTTCAAGAAATATCAGCTTCCCCAAATCAACGCATCCCGTAGGCCCAAATTCGCTGCTGATTATCTCTCCTTTAATTTCGCCATTTTAGTTTTACTCTTCATTCTTGCCTGTAGCGTCCTTAATCAAATCATATTTTCCTTTTATCTATCGTTGTTTTTTGGGAAATTCCGGACTTACAATTGAGCCTTAATTCCGAGCTATGTTGGATTTAGTGTTTTTAAGGCTGCATCCCTAATCAATTGGCGTTTCTTTCCATCCTTAATCAAACGAATGATCGAATATTTGCCGTTTTACCCGTTTATATAGAGTTTGTTTCCAGGTAAATTCCGGACTCACAACCGAGCCCTAATTCCGAGCTCTGTTGCCATGCAAATCATCATTATCAAAAGCAAATTAGTTTCTATCTATCTGTCTAGCAATTAGTAGTTTGATCTTTGTGATTGGTTGTGTTGGTTAGTGATTCTCGATTTATTCCAATCTGGTGCATCTGGTCGTGGCTTCAGATAGATAAGTATTTTAACCTTGCATCCAATTAAACGTCAAACCGTGAATATGATTCATTAACACTGTTTTAGAATTACTGGGTTCATGACTACATGGATTTTTTTTTCCTTTCTTTAGTTGCTCTAATAGTGGCGGATTTAATTTAATTTAACATTTTTTTCCTGAAGTTTGAGAGTTAGAATTGCATTGAGGGTGAGTTAAGCAGAAGGAAAGAGAAAGGAAAAGAATAATTTTGGGCTGCGCGTAGGTTTTTTTGAGGCGTCTCATGCTTTAGCTAAATTTAGTTTTAATTCCGTTTGCTCTTTGTTATTGGATGGCTGAGCCTCCTAATTTTCTGGTTACGATTTTGAACAATGATGTTTTGGAATAAAATGATCAAATTTCCTGTCAAAAAAAATAGTTATCAATAGAAATATTAAATAAAGTTATTTTGGTAAAAGGTAAAAAATAACTCTTCGATATAAAAAAAATAAAATTATGTATTTAGAATAAGCAAAAAGACAACATAACTATATATTTGAGATGGAGAGCGCCTTTTTATTTATTCATTTCTTTAACCCTACACCAGCCAGTTGCCCTTTGGTCTTTGCATTTAGCCCTCAGTTGATGAAATCAAATCTTCTTTTCTTTAATGATAATAATAATAAGGAGACGAAGTCAAGTCTTCGTTTTTTGTTTTTGTTACAAAAAGTCCAAATATAATTTAGAATTATCAGTACATCAATTGCAAATCCTCGATTAAACAATCATTACTGGGCACAATTAACAATCACTTGCTAATTGGAAGGATTTTGACGACGTTTTTCCCCTTAGTTCCATTTTTTCTACTAGTTCTTCAAGTTGTATTTTTGTTTCTTCACATAAATGGGCACAATTTATTTACCTATTTAGATATTTTGACCATTCACAACCTCGAGTCAACCGTTGAAGCTTGTAAGTTTACTTTTCCAGGATTAATGCTGGACGTACTCTTCCTTCAAAACATTAACATGAAATTCAAGACACCAATATTAGTGCCCGAACTTTAAAACAAACTCTTTCATAACTACAAGAAGTTCGAAAATCAGGTAACTCATAGTATAAGTCATCACTATGATACATAGATTTTAATGTACAATGTGTGATTAATTTGGTTCTCAACTATGGTATATCTATAATCTTCTCCCTTAAGAACAGAATTAATATGTCAGGGGTTTGATTCTAATTCAAGTTTTCTACAGCCTGTTTTGCTGTTTTGGACACAAGAGGTCATTTACCCCTTTTCGAGGGATTATCATTGTCCATTTACTAGAACCTCTTGTTCGTACAATCGTTTCTCAAGTTAGGGGTACAGAATATTGCCTCTTAATTAATGGTGAATATCAGCTAAATTCTTGCTAATTACAGTTATTGGCAAAATGAATCATACTAGTTACCTTTCTTCATTGTTAGTCTTTGTAATAGCTATACTAAGCTTGGGAGCTACTTTGTTCACTCTATCAACCAAAAAATAATAATCTATATATTAATAATAGGAGAAGTTTCTCTGGCATAGTTTTTCCCGCAACTGGTTTGATTTCATAAGGATTCTGATGACGTCACTAATGAAGTCGTCTGTGAAATTATATATTTTTATTTTTTTCCTGAATTATTTTCTTTATCACATCTTCCTTATCTTATCCTTTTCGAAACTTATACTGATCCAATCTGTCTTCTAACTTCTGTAGTTATTTTTGTGTTCGACTCATATTTCCTTAATTTCTCTTCTTTGTACCTTATCCTCGAATCTTCATCTGATTCCGGCTTCAATCTTCTTATAAAAATTCAGATCTTCTAATATTTTTCTTCCCTTATCTTTGATTGTTGATTTGAGTTGTTATTATTTTTTTAATTTCCTTAATCCGTTTTCATGATTTCTACATGTTTTTCTTCTCTTATCTCTTATTGTTGATTTGAGGTTTTTTTTTTTTTTTAAATCATTTTTCATGATTTCTACTTTAGGTGGGTACTGAAGTAAGACTTTTTTTCCTTAACTCTTCGTGTATCTTTAATGTTTTATTTGAATTTAATTTTAGATTTTCAATTGAAGATTTCAATTGGGTGCTGTGTTGTATTTGGACATGAAAAATTTGCAGACCAGAGCTCCACTCTTTCAACGACCATCTAAAGATGGAGTCTATGCTTTATCATCCTCTAAGTCAACCGATTATTGCCTTCTCAGTCAATAAATTTAGCTTAGACACTTGGCATTATAGACTGGGCCATCCGTTTGGAAAAATTTTAAATCATTTAGTTTCCAACAGTTTGTTGTCCTTGTCGTCAAACAAGAGTAGTCTCTCTTTTTGTATACTGCTTTACTATTTGTATCGTGGGGAAATTTATTTTTTATTTTTGACACTTTACTTTATTTTTTACCATCTCTTTATCCATAATTAATTATTTTATTATATATAAATTAAATTATGAATTGACTACACACACGCACACACATATACTACTCTTGCTAGAAATATTAAAATAAACATTTGAAATTCTTTTTAAGCATACTTCAACAATTCTCGAATTAATTTTTTTCAAAAAAATTATCGAATTAATCTATTTTATATATTTTAAATCTATGAAAAACCATATTTGACGGATTATGGTTTGATTTGTTTTTTTTCTAAAAGTAAGTATAGTTAAATAAATTGTACATTGCCACAGTTGTTTTTTGAAAATTAATTAGTCATACTTATATTATATTTTATGAAAATTTAAGAGAAAATTGATGGGTAATTCTATATTATTTTTTTTAAAATATAATTTTTTAATATTTATTTTTTAATTATAAGTTGCTAGAAATAATCAAAATAAAACTTTCTTCCTTCAATAATCCAAAGAAAAAAAAATCCAAAGTTTAGTATTATATTGGGAAAATGACTGGGACATCATATTTCTTTTCTTCCATAATTTTTAATTTCTATTGTTATGCCCGTGCAACGCACGGGTGAAAAATCTACTACTACTAGTAGTAATAATAATAATAATAATAATAATAATTAAAAAAACAAAAACAATCTTGTCAAATAAATAAATTGTATTAAGATAAAGCACCATTAGTGATTTCCGCCATTGATCCGTAAAATAAACCAAATCGTATTCAGAAGCTATAGGAAATATTTTTGAATACCACACTCAAATTGATACCACAAAATTTCTATTTTTTTTTTTTTTTTGATTACCACAGTCAAATTGAAATATTCGTCGAAAAATGTATTTTGATCCACAAGATGCAACCATTTTTCATTCGCAAAGTAAGAAAATCCTTCGATGCACAAGAGGGTTCAAATCAATAATTAGACTATTACCCGTGGTACGTACAAGACTTATATCAATTCATCATGGCCATAAATAATTAAGTAGATCCATAATCAAATTTTGATTAACTTCTATAGGAATGGTTACATAGTACCAAAAAGAATCACAAAGACAAGCCGCCCCTACTATTAATTACCAACATCGGTATCATTAGCGTGGCTCCTAGTATGGAGAAATACCACGTAGTATATCACATAACAAAATAAAACTGATAGAATATCAATTAGCGATATAAATACAAGAAGCAAATCCCTGTATTTATTTATTTTCTGAAAGATCAAAAAAAGTCAAGGATTCATCAATTCACATACTACATAAAAGGATATATATACACACACACATACATATACATACATATATATATGTGTGTGTGTGTGTGTGTGTGTGTATAAACATAAAAGAAAGGCTCAAGAGCTGATATGACACAAAAAAAAGGGTAGGGGAAAAAAGGATCGAGCCAAAGCTGAGGCTCCAGTTGGGAGGGACGGAGCCAAAGTCGAGCCGAATTTTTTGGCTCACGAGCCAACTCAGCTCACCTCATTTACTGTATCAGAGTCCTTCCGCTGCATATTTAATCAAAGGTTAAGAGCTTTGCCATGAAATATAGAAAAGACAGGAACCCAGTTTCATTTTGTAAGAAAGACGAGGACCTCAAAACACAATTTTACTGTAAAAAGAAAAACATAAATTTACAAAGATGATATACTACCGTATTAGATGTTAAGATTGGTATATTGCAAATTTTTTAAATGTCACACATCATATTATCGATTGACTATTTGGGCATCCATTATTACTTATTAGTAAACAAAATATGTCACACATCATATTATCTATTGACTATCATGGCATCTATTATTGGTAAACAGAATATTATCAATTTGGATTTTAAGGTAGACAAGCAAGGCATGTTACTTGCTAGAGCCAAGATCATGCTCTTTTTTTTTTTTTTTAAATTTATTTGAAAGGCCAACGTCTTGCTTTTACATAGTCTATTTATTATTTTGGTAACAGTTGATTACATCTTTTTCTCCCAAACAGCATAGTCTCCTCCCGAGGTTGCGACCTGAAAGTTGGGCGGGATCAAATTTCCAAGATCAAGCTTTGGGCCTATTTTCACAATAATTTTATCATCAATCATCGCTACATAGAGATCAGCATCAGAGGCCATAATCTGCACTTTGCTTGATGCTGAGATGCCATTCCTAGTCCTAATTTGTGCTAGTTTTGTGATTTCTTCCTTCTTTCCCCCGTCAAAGAAATTATCATAGAACTGCACGACAGAATAGCTTCTTTAATTAATGCTAAGCTTGCAAATGAGCTTCCAAGTCAATCTACAACCTTCAAGATTCGAGCAGATTGATCTGGAGTAGAGAATAAGTAGAACTGAAATGGAGAAGGTGTAAAGCCTTAACAAGTAGATAGTCTTATCATACAGGACGACAAACTTACCACCGATGGGACACCAGGATGAGTAAGAATGTAAGCATATCCAAGACTAACTTTGTCTACTGGGAATGGCCAAAGTTGCTGTGTGGATGCAGTATCATGATTGTCAATAAAAGTGACGGCATTCTTTGGTAGAACGCCTATCATTCCCGGAGGTTTTCCATTAGCATCCTTTAGTCTCCAATATTCCCCCTGCACAGCAGCATGAAGAATTCCTTTTGTTGTGAAGTCAAAAGCAGTAATTTTCCCTCCTGCATTTTGAACCCACTGCATCAGTTCATTTCGATGCATGTCCTGATCGTAGTCTGGTTTTCCATCCTGTCCGTAGGAAAGTGAATTCCAGAGCTCCCCAACTGCAAAATCAGGTGAAGTATTCTCTATATAAGTTTTAAGGATACTCGGAGAATATCCCTTGACAAAGTCGAATCTCCAACCATCAAATCCAATTTCAGTCTTGAGCCAGTTCATCCAGTCTGATAACTCTTTTTGAACTCTCGGATTGAGATGGTCTATGTCAGGAGCAGGTTTGAAGTCATCCCCTGTATCAGGATTCCCATTGCCATCCGAATACTCAGTGTCGTCTTTGCAGATGAATGACGGCCCCCAGTCAAGGCGATCATCAGAAGTCCCACCCTCAAATATACAATATATGCCTCTTGAGTCTTGTTTCTCAGCTGTCCGATGGTTTATTACTATATCAGCAACACATTTGATGCCCTTGTCATGGAAGGCCTTAACTAATGACTTCAGCTGCTGTTTATTTCCATATTTGGATGCATCAAGATCATACAATCTACCTGGCATATAGCCTGGAAATTAAGAGAATATCATTATATTCCTCTATATCAAGATGCTGAAATTCTAATGGTTTGCAATTTTAAAAAGTAGTTAGGATAAGACTGGAATACAACAATAGCAAACCTTGTGAGATGAAACCAAAACACAAGGCTAATGATACATGAATAAATCTCAATTAGCAGAAAACTACAAACAGCCATATTTGCTCCACTGTTGGTTCCAAGCGAAGGTGCAAGGATTACTTGTTTCTTCTAAAGCCAAAATTCAACGATCAAGTCTCTGTTGTTAGTCTATGCAGATAAATCAGCTTTAGGTTATGCAAAACTATACCGTCCAGAACTGCATTATAATTCATACCACATATGTTATTGAAGAGCCATATCAGTTCAATATAAGTCAGTCACCTTGAGGGGCAACTGAGTGGGAAACTGGGGGTAGCCAAACATGCGTGACTCCGGCATTCGCTATGTCTGGTACAAGATTGATGAGTGAATTATACCATCCTCCTTCCTTTTTGCTTGATTCCCAATTGAAGATCCCTAATGAAAAACTCATCTTGACTTCCATTACACAGACACAGAGAAAAGCAAAGCAGACTGATAATGATATAACAAGCAGGGCTGTTGAAATACCTGGAATAACAGCGTAGGAGTAACAATAGCCGGAAAAATAGACAAAATAATACAAAGACGAGAAACAGAAGAAAGAAAAGGAGTCATCGTTGATTCTTTGGGTCGTAACAAGTAGTCCTACCAAGCAAAATGCAGAAACATATATAGAATCCCACTGCCGGGTTTCTTGACTTTTCATGGAGAACTCACACGGGAAAATTCAACAAATTTGGGGTTTCTTGCTGTCTTGATAAATGACAAGTGACAAACTCGATCCCCATCCACATTTATCCACGGTGGAGTAAGGCATAATTAATATCAAGAAAGAAGGAAGTGGTATTCTTTTGGTAATAACCATTATTAACTGTTTCTTTTAGAACTCAGACGTGGAAGGCACGTTATCAAACTTTCCAAGATTGTTTACAACGATTTGAGTGTTGCAAATTCCACATGAATATATTGCTTCTACAGTGCACTTCATTTTCAAATTCCACACGATAAGATTAAAATAGAAGATGATTTATGGAGGAATAAACAAATGAGATCGTAATGATTGGGCAATCAATCAATTGGTTTTATACATCAAGAGAGACTGATAGAGTAAGGAAGTGTGAATGGCTAATCCAAGATGAAACGGTTTGTATGGGAACATAAATATGAAATTCATATGAAATTAGCTTGCGGTTGCGGGCCAGGTGTTTGATACTAGCTAAGAAGATTATGAACTAGGATGCAATGTATTTTTCAAAAGATTGATTTTTGAATGCAAAAATTATCTTATTTTATTACAAAGATTTGAAACCAAGGAACAATCAGACAAACATAACATACCACAGACGACGCACAAACTATTTTTAATGCACAATCATCCATCCATGAACACACAGTGAGTGCGGTGGACAGCAGTGGCGGAACAACATGGATGCAACTTCTTTTTTTTTTTTTTTTTTTTTTGAGAGTTTCAGATGAAGTATTTCGATGGAAAAATGGTGGAGCGTTGGCAGTTTTACAGTGTAGAGACGAGGAAGACGAAGGCAAAAGTTGTACCACAAATCCGAAGAAAATGGATAGTGGTGGACCCATTCTCCATTGACTAAAAAGGCATTGGCACTTTCGTAAATTTGCTTTCGCAGAAATTTGTGAAATTTTGGGGCCACTGCTTGGCCTTTCTGCTGGACGCGGCTTTGGTGTGGGGCCAATTTAAGATAATAACTTTTTTATTTTTAAAGCTTTTATAAAAAAGTCCAGATAATGACTTTCATTTACCATGAAGCCGTTCACGTCTCCCTCCCACTCATCCTTTTCCACACTTCTTTGTTTTTTTGGGATAGTTTTTTCCACACTTCTTTGTTTTTTTGGGATAGTTTTTTCCACACTTCTTTGTTTTTTGGGATAGTTTTTAGTTATTGCAAACAATCCCTTTATCCTTCATGATTTTTATTTCTTTTTAATTTTTCCTTTTCGGGGTAATTAGTTTATTTATATGTCTTCTTTAAGAAAGATGTTCTCTGATATACTACATAAATTTTGAGACACATATTCAATTACTTAAAGTTTATCAAAATAAAAACATTACTCGGTTGTATTAAAAAAAATTACTTGGTATTTCTTACATAAGAAGTATTTCTTACATAAGAAGAATTAAAGTTGTAAAACGTATTATTCATGTGATATAAGTTAGTGATATTCTTCTTAAACTTGGTAAATATTATTATGAAAAAAAGTACATGGCTATATAAAAATGACAATTACCCTACTAATTATTATATTTTAAAACTTTCAATAATATGCTCGAGAATAAGGGGGGTTCATTTTCTAGTGAGATTTTTCGATAATTTTTGTTTTCAATTAACTAGTTAAACCACCCGGTCTACCCGTACGTTGCACTGGTAGAAAAAACTAAAATATATTATTAGATAATTAAACATAAATTTGTAATATTTACACATTGTAAAAAATATAAAAATACAAGTATACATTAATTGAATCAATAAGATCGATCGACTTAGTAATTATAAAGTTCATAATCGTTTAAAGGATAACATACATTCTTACATATAATAGTTCGTACATATATAAAATAATAGAAAAATACATGTTACCCGTCTCATTTTAAAAAATCTTAATAAAACTAACAAATTCAAAAAAAAAAACAAATATATATAAAATGTATTAAAAATTCAAATAACATTAAACTCATTAATACACACAGTAGAGATGATGAATTAACGAATAATGATATATTAGAGTTTGTTTTAGAATTGACATTTCAGATTGGGTATTTTAATATATTAGTGAAAAAGACTAACAAACAAAACAAATAGGCAAGATGATTAAAGTTTAGTTGTTAATTCCAATAATCAAAGGTTCAAGTCTTCTCTGAGTTCTTTCACAAAAACTTTTATTAAAAAGAGAAGGAACAGTTATCGCAAAATTTATCAAATAAAAAAAACAGAAAAATCGCGGTACAAAAGGTACGAAGTCTTAAGTGGATTAATTAATATATAGATATAGATTTCACCTTCATTAGACAAAGTTCTTGACTCCACCTTTGAACTTTGCCATGAATTATGTCAATAATTAATTGCAGAATCGAGTTAGGGACAACGATTGTTTAATTGTGTATCTTTAGATGGATTACTCAATAATGATATAACTTTACATTGTTAGCCGGGTATGAAACTGTATATTTTGCAATAAGATAGTTGAATCTTTAGAGTATGTTTTATCTTTTTAAACTCTTCTGATAGTTTGATGTGTGCATACCCAGAGTTCAAGCTATGGCTCCAACACTGGTGCACAGTGCACACCTTTAATCAACCAGATATGTCAATGGCCTTAACTTCAGGCTTCTTCACTTCTTCCTTAGGCACAGTCATAGTTAGCACACCATTTTCCATGTCCGCCTTAACCTGATCCATCTTTGCATTCTCTGGCGGTGCATTGAACTGGTAATATCAAAACAAATTATATGTAATAGTTAATACATAAGATTAAATAACATTTGATTATAAGCGCTTGCTAATTGCAATATTTTGCTAACTTATCATGGACTAACACTTATCATATCAAACTGGATATGAAATGTAATTAAGTGATTTTAGGAAATAAAGTATTTTATTTTACTTAATAACTATATTATAATATACATTTTATAAGCTTTAAAATGTTAATTACAAACTACTTATCGCGGATGATTGTTTGATTTTCTGTAGGTCAACCTTGGAGGAATGTTTTCACATTAAACAATTGCTGGAATGCTATGAACAGGCTTCAGGACAGAAAGTTAATATGCAGAAATCAGCCATCTCATTTACTCCTAATACTATACAGGAGGATAAGCAGGCTATCTTAAATCTTTTTGGGGTGGATTTGGCCAAGATTCATATTAAATATCTTGATCTCCCCTCTATCATTGGCCGGAGTAAAAAAGAGTTTTCGACAGTATAAGAGACCGAGTTTGGCAGAACCTGCAAGCTTGGAAAGGAGGATTATTCTCAATAGGAGGTCAAGAAATTTTGATTAATACAGTGGCTCAAGCTATTCCCACTCATGCTATGAGTGCGTTTAGACTCCCTCAAGGTGTTTGTGAAGAACTATCTTGCTTGGTAGCTTCCTTTTGGTGGGGAGGTGAGGAAGGCAAACATAAGCTACATTGGCTAAAATGGCAATGATTGTGCCAGTCCAAATTAGGTGGTGGAATGGGTTTTCACAACCTTGTACACTTTAATCAAGCTTTACTAGCAAAGCAAGCTTGGAGACTGATTTTAAATCCAAATCTCTAGCAGGACAGATACTTAAAAACAAGTATTTCCCGTACCGGTTTCATTCTCATGCGGAAACAAAAGTAGATGGCTCTTTTCTATGGCGTAGCTTGCTATGGAACGTGACCTTGTTATGAAAGGGTTGCGATGGCAAGTCGGGAATGGTAGAGGAATCACCTTCTTTTCATCTCCGTAGATTCCTCGGCCTTTTTCCTTTCTTCCTATTACTCCATCCCAGGGTGAGTACCTGTCAACGGTGGCTGATGAACGGGATTATCAAAACATTAGAGAACTATACATGAACAATATTAAAAAAATAAAAAATAAATAATAATAATGATGGTGATGATAAGATCTAATATAAAATATTACTACAAACAACATAGATAACACGACATTTAATGACATATGTATAAAACAAATCACTAATATATAAATGTGTGTGGATAAGGGAAAAACTTTTAATTCCCTTTTCGTCATTACATATTTTTTATATTTCTCATTTGTCCTTAGTTTATTAATTAATTAAAATACTTTTCATATTTCTATTGATAATGCATTACTTGAAACTAATTGCATAGGTTGTGACACCCCATTAATAGGTTTGGATTTATTACATATACCTAAACAGTAATGAAATAAGGATTAAGATAACTAGTATAATACTTGTGCAATGCACGGAAAGTTTCACAGCATGGAAAGTATCAAAAACTGTCAAACTAAATATGACTTCAAGAACAATATCCAACCGTAAATTTTGAAGCAGATTTTTTAGTTTCACTTCTACATATACTTAGCTATGGTATCTAAAAATTTAACTTTTAGTAAATAATCAACTGCGAAATATGGCATCATCAAGGGTAATATGTATGTAACTATGATAATATTATTTAATGACCATATTCGAGACTCTATCAGATGGTTAACTCATTCAATATACTATTATGAAATTTCATACTTTACCCACCTCAATGAAAAACTTTGCATTAAAAATAAAATGGCAACCTAATAGAATAACCAACCGTGTATAGATTATAAAACACTTCTCTTTGTGCACCTATGACACGAATGCATTTAACCCAAAAAAAAAAAATCTGATTTGGAATTAGCACAATGAAAGTTCAAAAAGATCTAATCACTTCAATAGAAGCATGCACTACAATTTTCCCAGTAATAATAGTTGAAGAATGACCATTAATTGTTTAAGCACAACCCCCATAGGCTCTATTGTTGCTCGACCAGGAGTTGGAAGTCGTAGGTCTCTATCATTGGGGTCAATCTACTTGTTGACAATCATTTCGACGATAGAAGAACTATGGATTAGGAGCTTTCGAATCAATTAGGAATCTGAATTTTAGTGAAGGTTGGAATCAATTGAATTTTTTCCATAAAAAATACAATCAAAAGTGGTATGATTTGTGATTGGAGTAATATGAATTATTATTAATTAATATGATAAATTGATAAAAGATTGGTAGATTGCCATTGAGAGTAATTTCCATTGAAACAATCCCGTGATTTTGTAGTTCAATTGTGAGGAAGAGAGCCCCTATATCTATTTCCCAACCAATTTCTTTAACTGGAACAAATTTGGAAAGCTTCCATATATAGAGAGATTCGGAACAAACGTGGAAAAGGAAAAACGAATAAATCAATTTTAGTAGGAGAAGTTATTAGAGGGATTATGTTACATCACAAGAATAGTTGTACCTATAAGTACAGCAAGAAAAAAAGGGGGAAAATTGGGGTACGTATAGGTACAGCTACTCTTAAGTTAAGAATATATAGATTACTTTCAAGAAAAAAAAGAAGACAATTGTGCTATCTTTTAAAAAATCCAAGAATATAATAAGGAAAACTTACTTATGATGATTACATAAAAAACAATAATAACCAAAACAAAAAATAAATAAATAAAATCACACAAAAATTATATATAATTACACACTCAGGTCCTCCAAAACGAACTCCACCAATGTTGTTGGACTTCAAGTACGTATATATGTTAAACTTCACCGTGTCTAGAAGGAGAACACCAATAGCATATTTATAGTTGAGAGATAATCACATTCAACATATACAGTCGATAATGCTTGGGCTTGAAAAAATATCTGGGAAAGGCTTAAACCTATAAAACTCTTGAGGGAAATTTGGTTCCAACACCATATCACATTCACCAGGGGGGGGGGGGGGGGGGGGGGGG
>CAVNYN010204348.1:0-21658 GCA_963692815.1 Nyctanthes arbor-tristis
TGGCTGGCTGCCCTCACTGCACGCCTAAAAAGATGATCAAACAAGGAGTCCAAGATTTTTAGTAAGAAATTATGTTGTTGGGAAAGATTTTTCACCCAGACAAGTTTTCTCTTTAAAAGATTATCCTTAAACTTTTTGAGTTTGGAGTATCAAAAAAAGATTATCACTTGAGATGTATACTTGGATCTGTGAAACGAATGACCTTTTTGGCTTGGAGATAAAGAAGGGTGTGGCTTGAGCCATCGATAAGATATCGATTTTGAACTTTAATAGTGAGTTACAAGTGAAAATTTATGAGATGACACATAGAACATGGTAATAAGTTATTCGTATATATATTAAGTGATGGAGCCTACTTTGTTGCAATACGCAAAAGATGAACACAGACTGATGTTTGCGGTAAGGCCACCATGGGTTGGAAGCCCTCCTCCTAGGGGTTCAGGGGCAGCGTCCCTGAACGGTTTTCAATGTCTGGAGTATATTGAACAAGTTATGTTTTTTCAATATTTTTTACACTTGTAATTCCGATTATCCTCAAAATTTCAGTTATCTTAAGAAACTAACTTAGGATTATTATATAGAGGGCTGATCTCTTGTTTCCATCATCTATATTATTGTAGTAGATGAAGATTGGATGTAGTCTCGAGTTAAGGTGAACCTGTATAAATCATGTCTGTTTTATGTGTTTCTTCATTTCTTTACAGAGTGATTTAGTGTAACATTGTATTCATACCATATAAATGGCCTCTTACTACAAGAAAAAGAGGGGGTGTCATCATCTAAGGATGGTTAGGGGGCATGAAATTCAGTGATGATAGCCCACCAAGGGCCCATTTTGATAATATTGCAGATGTCAACCAATTTGGATTGAATGCTCCCTAACCCTACAAGACTACAACTTAAATAACTCCGCTCTTAGCCCAAAAGTCCTTTTGCTAGCTGTGAAAGGGTCCATATGACCCATTTTCACAACATGAAATACACGGCGCATGTCACGTGCTCCTCTCCCTTTTTTACGATTTTTAGATGCGAAAACCCTCACTTACACAACATATATATTGTCCAAATAGCTGTAAGGTACTATGTTAGATTTTTTTGTTGCAATTATGGCTCAGAACTCGCTTTCTAAAGCTAAATTGGAAGCAAGTCACATGTCATACAATGAAATTCAAAAATATATAGACCTTAGTACTTTTGTATTCTCAAGATTTTTCATGGACAATATTGGCCTTTATATACAGGGGTAGGACATGCTTCTATTGTAGTTCAAGAAAATGAAGTTATAGGAAATATAGTATAAATCCAAACAAAATATGGCTAGAAATGGCCTACAAAGAATACACTATCACTTCAGATGGTGCATGTATGTCCATGTGCATGTGAATATTAGGCTCAAATGGAGACAATTGACATGCTCCTTCCACTTCTCCTCTCATATGGTCACATTAGAGAAGCAATAGTAGAATGTACCAATGATCAAATTCTTGGTGGGAATTCATCTATGCAAAAAGTCAAGATCAATTAAATTATCACGTATTAAAAAGGTGACAAATAGTTGACAGATACATGAATGTTGATCTGTAAATAGCGTAATTGGGTCTCTAGAATTTATAGCGATTGAGAATTTCATTAAAAAGTGTGCGCTCTTTTGTAGTATCTGCAGAATATTTTTTCACCCATTTACGCCAACTGAAATTGACATGAATTCAATATCTGTGTGTGTCTATATGTTTTCGGCTATAATGGAGGACACGTTTGTTCCTCAAAAGCTTGCACTTTCATATATTATTCATGATATTCTAGTAGAGAGGTATATATGTCAAATCCGAAACCACGTTTACACGTGTTTTACTAAAGAAGTCGCACTAGTGACCAATTGGACACCTATGGTTTATTTGTCTTCTCATCTTGCAAAGGGTGTTCTTTTTTTCCCCTAGGCACCTAAGGGCTGTTGAGATTGTGGCAGACAACAGAAATTGAGACGAAACTTTGATTCACTATTGTAGTGTGTGTGTGTGATATATACAGATTCCCGATAGAGTCCAAAGATATGCTTAGTAGATTCCCCAAATCAAATTGCTTTTTGTTTGATTTCATACTCATTCGAATCTTGAATTTGACTGAACAAACAAAATTTACTTTTTTTTTTTCCTTTTTTAGCCTGAAAGATAGGATATTTTAGAGTTATTTGGAGAAGTGCGATATTATTGAGTGGAAAAATGCGATCTTGTGTGACACAAAACTCTTTGGGATCTTATTTGAATATTTTGTTTGGGCTAGCAGGAATGAAAAATATGGACCTAGTTGTGCAAGCACAAGGCTGTGGGAATCAATTCATCGCAATGGCGCATGGTGGATCACTTCATAATTAGCCACGTTATTTAAGTGGTATATGTTAGTTTCATGCTTTTGCTTTAGACCAAAAATAAAAGAGTGAAAATAAGTGATTGAAAGTGTTTGACATAGAGTAATGCTATTTGTCTAGATTAGATACCGGTTTCTAATCTCTAGTTAGTATTTGTTTTTAATTTGTAGTTTAGTTAATATTTTTACATTGGAGGATGTTGGATAATTATAAATATATAGAGACATTCACTTATTTATTATCCAATGAAAAAATGTCAACTAAATTGATGACCTTTCTCTAATCTGAATAACTAGCATTATTCTTTAGCATAGTCCTTCAGCGTATACCGATAACAATGATTTTACTAGTTTTTCATTTTGACAAAAGAATAGGGATGTTAACTGAACCAGCTCACTCGCTTGTGAAAAACTTGAGCAGAGGGCTGACTTAGAGCTTGTTTGATTCTCATTATTTATCCAAATTATAATTTTACCTAACACAGATTTAACATTTGATTTGACAACTGCTCAATTACAACCAAATATTTCGTACTTTTTTTACATTTCTGATACACATTATATCTCTCTCCTCATTATAATTTCCACACATAACAAATAATTAGAATCAAACAAGCTCTTAGGACCCGCATGACACTATCAGGGTCTCAACTCGCTCTGTGCAGCTAGCCGAGCTCACATGGGCTAGTTTAATTATTTTTATAAAATGATTTTGACTTTATTTACATTAAATTTAGTTTTTTTATCCTAAATCTAAAAGAGTGAAAAAAATTATTTTATAAGTTGTAATTTTGGTGACTTATAAGTTGTAATTTTCAAAGATCTGTAGAAAGTTTTATAACAAAATCTCTCAATCCATGTGGCGTAACAAAAGCTCACAAGCTGAGCATGTAGTCTGGAGAACAGCCTGAGTTGAACCTTGGGACAAGCTTCATTTTGGAGACAGCACAGCTGGGCTTTAGCTCGGGCTTGAGCTAGAAAAGTCCAAATCCTTGACGAGCCGAGAATCTAGGTTTCAAAACCGTCCATTAACACCCCGACTAATAATAATTAATGCCTAATTGGCAATGGAAAATGCTATTTGCAAGTAAGACTTCACAAAATTTTTACAAAACACGGCGATTCTACCATCTTAATCATATGTACTATGTAATTAGGAAAAAAAAATAATTTGAGGATAAGATAGTGAATTTGTCATATTTTGTAAAAGATTAGTAAAACCTTCCCTAGCAGGACTCGTTGGCAATTTATCTTTGTATTTTTAAGGCATATTAGTTTTCTTGTTTTTATACTTTTGAAGTAAAAATTTTCTATGTAAACGACGCTATGGAGACTGCACTATAAAATGGGAAACCACAAGTGGGTTCTCATCCACAAAAAAAGCTTATTACAGTTTATGAAGGGAACTATACACGAATTGAAATATAATAATGCACATAAAATTATAGTAGAAATTATTTGGACATATAGCTGTTTGAGAATATATACACAAAATTCGGGTGACATATACCGTCCAAATATTCAAAACAAAATTTAGATTGTCCCTAGATTGTTTTACGCGGAGAAATTTCGTTATTTACAAATACAGCAGCATGCATAGTTTTTGTCATAGATTATTATAGAAGAATATGCAATTTGATCCTTGTCCAAAATTTAGATATAAATACTGCAATTAGTTTTCAGTTTCTAATGAACTTATCATCTCTTCTTCTTCTTCTTCTTCTTCTTCTTCTTCTTCTTCTTCTTCTTCTTCTTCTTCTTCTTCTTCTTCTTCTTCTTCTTCTTCTTCTTCTTCTTCTTCTTCACAATTTTCTGATAAAGCATTTATAGGATAAGCTTTAAATGGCCTCCTCTGTCGGGAGAATAGTCGGTAAGAAATTAAGTTGAGAATTTGTTACAACTTTGATGAAAAAGTTGCTACAGAAGCCACTGTTTGTATGACTACTTATAAAGATAGAATGAAATATGGTATTAATATGTGAACTGCATTTTGATACTGACACAAAAATTCATAGTTAGATTAAGGCTATCTATCCTATCTACACAACCAGTGGTACAAAATAGTAGTATTTTAAGATTTTCTTTTTTTTTTTTTTAATCAAGAGAAATGACATTACAATATCCGCTATTTGTACACTTGTTATATAGAAATGTTACACTGGACAGTGGACACCTGCTGTTACAAATAGTGGTATCTCAAAAAGATAAATTAAAATACGGTTTTGAGTTTCAGAAAATATGAAAGTAAACCATCTTTTCAGTATTAATTTGAAGAAATGGAAATGGTTTGAAAAGAATGGAGAGAATATGTTCTACTTTATTTCTTGATTTTGTCAATCCTTTAATTTTAATTTATATGTAAGTAATAATAAGTTGTAATCTTACATTGGTTTATTCGATCAGTTTTGCTATGGGCGGACAGAGTTGCAATGTACACAATGTATATGATGATGGCTTATTTAACTAATGTATGGAAGCTGGGGTTCACAAGTGCGGCAGCCGTTCTCAATGTGTATTGGGGATTGGTTGAAATTTTGCCATTGTTCTTGCAATTCCTAGTCGGCACCGTGACCGGAAACTATTGGATGCTTCTAGTTTCTAGCATTGCTTACACTACTGTATGTATTACTATCTCATCTAAAAGTTTATGTTAAGCTAATCTCGACGTGTTTTTACATACTGGGAGGGGTGAACAAAAACCGACCGACCAACTGGTCGAACCGCCAAACTGACTGACTCAGTTGGTTTTGGCCCATTTTCAAGGAAGAAAAAGAAAACCAGGGGTTCCAGTTTTTTGGTTGGTTTCTGTTCGACCTCTGGCCAAACAGACGGGTGTCGGTTCAGTTTTGATCTCGCTAGAAAAACAGACCGAACCGACCGTTGACGCCCACCCTTACGTATGGGTTTTATCATCTAATGTCTTGTCAGTTGATACATCTATTAGTCTGTGTGAAGCCCAATTATAGAAAATTTCTAACATTGTTAACAAATTAATTAACAAGATAGGTGGACTTATAAGTTACCAATTAATCAGTAACCGAGCCCTCTTTATCTACTTGTTAGCATTCTGTTTGTTTAAAGTACACGTGTGATCATTGATTAAATATTTTTTTTTTTTTTGAGGATAAAAGATTAATTCTCATTAGAAATAGGATCATGAGTTGCATCAGTGACAATAATCGACTGGATCCAAGTCGGGGCATAATTAAAAGTACATGGATTGGCAAATTCTCTAGACCGACAAGCTAAAGTGTGAGCGGCCCTGTTAGCTCTTTGATAAACATGACAAACTTTAAATCTGGGCCATTCCTTCTTCAGTTCTTTGCAATCACGAATTAGAAGACAAAATTCCGTGGGAAGCTGTTCCACTTGAACAAAATAGTGTACAAAAACTTAAGCAAAAACTAACACATGACATCGTCCTGTTTTTCAACACATCACATCACCTTTTCATCAATGATTATTACATGGGCCACATCTCCATTTTGTCACCCTTTTTGTCTACTCATTTGTCCAAATAGAATTTTTCAATTCAGTATTATCTTCCTTTCTAGTCAAGACCTCAACCACCAACAAGGAATCCTTTTCTATCATAACATTCGTGTAGCCGCAAGACATCAGCCATTTTAAAGCCTCTCGAAGTCCTATCCCCTCCGCTTCGTTTGCATGAAATCGGGCCTCCATATGTTGCATTTTGCACCCCTTAACCGCTCCTTCTTCATCTCTACCTGTCCAGCCAAATCCTATTTTTCCATCATCTTTGAAAATGCCAATATCAATGTTGCATTTGCTCCATCCCATCCGCGGTTTCACCCGGCCATATACTATTGCTGGTCCCTCCTCCTTTCCCCCTATAACTTGTGTTTCTTTCCACTCATAGAGATAGTTCAATCCATTGGACACGGTAGCAAAAGTCGAAGCATTCTCACCTCTCCACAGTTTGTTATTCCGATGTTTCCATATTGACCATGCAACCGTACAAATGACCTCCATTTTTTCCTTGTCTCCGATTCCAAGCATGTGAAAAAATCACTCTAAAGCTGTTGAAAACCCCTTGTTGCCATTATACACCGCCTTTTTCCCAACATAACCGAGATGAGTTACATTCCAGAAGACAATGAAAAATAGTTTCATTCTCATCCTCGCATTCGACACAATCTTGTTGCACTTGAATCCCTTTATGCCTGAGGCGCTCTCTAGTCAGTAAGCAATCCCTACAAGCTTGCCAAGTAAAAAGTTTGATCTTGGGAGGGACTGCAAGCTTCCAAATACTCCTCCATGGCCCCGGAAGACGTAAGCTCTCCTCTTCATTTCTAGCCTCCATCGCTAAACGCTTCACTAAGTATTCCCCACTCCTGCTAAAATGCCAAACCAATTTGTCTAGCCAATTGGCATTAGCAATAGGGATACGGCTGATTTCATTCGCATCATGGCTAGTCAAAATGGCTCTAATGAGTGTCATATCCCATTCTCTAGTGTCTTGCTTGATGAGATCATTCACCCTTAGCTTGCTTGACTCCGGATCTTCAAACGATGCGATCATAAAAGAAGGGTTCCCCAAAATCCAAGGATCCGACCAAACCTTGATACTATGTCCCATACCCACCCGCCATCTACATCCTTTTTTTAGGATCTCTCTAGAAGACCATATTCTTCTCCAAGTGTAGCTGGGTCTAAACCCCACCTTGGAAGATAAGAAATCCCCCCTAGGGTAGTACCGAGCTTTGAGAACCTGACTCACCAAAGAATCTGGATTATTGATCAATCTCCATCCTTGCTTAGCAAGCATCGCCATATTGAACGCATTAAGTTGTCTAAACGCCATGCCTCCATGCTCTTGTCTTTCGCATAATTGGTCCCATTTAAGACAATTGAGACTCTTACTTCTATCTGCTTGCTTCCCCCAACAATAAGAGTTCATCAACACTTGTAGCTCCTCACATAAAGTACCCGGTAGGAGAAAGATTGACATGCAATATGTCGGCACAGCTTGGACAACAGTTTTAATTAATATTGTTCATCCAGCTTCTGAGAAAAGCTTCCCATTCCATCTTTGCATCTTCTTCCAAACACGATCCCGAATGAAGTTAAAGACTTCTTTCTTCTTCCTCCCGATCAAAGAAGGCAAGCCTAAATATTTCTCAGTGTTAAGGTCAGCCCCAACCCCAAGGATTGATTAAATGGTGTTAATTGGCATATTAAACCATTTCTATTTTGAATTTGAAAAGGATCTTATTCAAATGTGTGGTGGAAATTTATGTAATACATGTAGGTCTTTATGTATGTCATGTACTGATGTGATTTGTTTTATTGAATTATATTTTGAAATAGAAGTGGTTTACTAAGAATACACCTGGAAGTATTAAAAAATCTCTGTTATGGTAGTTCTATTCACCAATGTTCTAAAAATTGTAAGGCGTGAAAAAACGTTAACGTCAAACAAATTATAAACCTAGCCAGTTGCCCCTTACCTCGTAAATGCGTGATGTGATAAAAATAATAAAGCACAATATATGGCAAAACCTTGGTTCAAAATTCATCGGATTTTCCTTCCTGGAAATGCAGGGATTTGGTTTTCTTACTCTGTCAACTTTAAGAAAAACTACGTCAACTTGCACTGAATACGAACCAGAATGCACTGGGATTGGTCATAAATTACTCTTTTATACTGCATTGGCTTTTATAATCTTGGGGGTGTGTGGGCATCTCATCTCTTGGGCTCCATTCATAGCTCAGCAAGTGAATATAGAAGAAGAAGAAGAAGAAGAAGAAGAAGAAGAAGAAGAAGAAGAAGAAGAAGAAGAAGAAGAAGAAGAAGAAGAAGAAGAAGAAGAAGAAGAAGAAGAAGAAGAAGATACTCAAGATGAGGCACATTCTTGCAATTCCTTCAGCAATTTAACACTTAAATTTGTCACACTTGTTGCAGTGATAGGACTCCCTAGCATCGAATCATGGTCGGTTCGGTTTGGGATACCAGTCGGGTTTACTCTGATTGGGAATCTCTTGTTTTTAAGTGGTTCAAGTTGTTACAAATATGTCGAACCACAGGGAAGTCCATTGACAGCATGCGTTAGAGTTTGTGTTGCTTCAATATCAAAGTTTGGTTATTCCTCTCCCAAAGATGCTAAGGAATTGTATCAGAGCCAGAACTCAGATGTCAAATTGTTGCCCCATACAAGGAGCCTAAGGTCTCACTCTTTTCTCATCTTTCAAAAAATTACACACATGCCCCCCCCCCAAAAAAAAAAAAAAGGGGGGGAAAAACTTGCTTTACAAACAGTCTACAATGTTTTATTAGTTTCACATTTTTTTCTTTTTTAAAAGTCAAGCCACTATTTTTTATTTTTTTAAAAAAACTATCCAATGAGACGATGACAAACGACATTTGACATCATTCTGTCAAATGTAACCTCGATATCCTCATTCTTAAAGTACAGGTGCTTGGACAAGGCTGCAATTATAGAGCCTTCGGCAACTCTAGAGGAACAACAAAAGAACGTATGGAAACTTTGCACTCTGACAGAAGTCGAAGAGACTAAAACTATAATCCGAATGATTCCGGTGTGGTTGACTTTCACATTTTGCGGTATTGTATCATCCATCGGATTCACTTACTTTATCGAGCAGTTATATCATCTAACGAGTCCCGTGCTAGGAGGCATTTCAGTGCCACCTATACTTATTTTGTTGATCTATAACCTAGCAAAATCCCAATGCAATAAGTTATATGTGAAATTCACTAATTCTTCACTCAAATCAAGTTCAAGAAAGTTTGCTCCGGCGATTGGGGTCGTTTTATCTATGATACTTGGGATACTATGTTCCATTTGCGCTGCAATAGTCGAGAACCAAAGGCTCAATGTGGTTCGAACAGAGGGTTTACTAGACAAGCCCGATCAAATTGTCCCCATGTCCATGTTTTGGCTACTCCCTCAGTTCCTTCTACTTGCAGCACTTGATGGAATTTTCTATAGTAGTGCTGTGACTTTCTTTAAGGATCAATCTCCGAGTTCAACAAAAAATTACATACCCTTCTTCATCCGTGGCGTCTTTGGTGTCGGAATTTTGAGATCGTGTACTTTCAGTATACATTGTTGGTAAGATCAGTGAATGGGGCGGAAAACCGAATTGGTTCCAGTACAACTTAAACAGAAGTCGACTCGATAAATATTACTGGACACTAGCGTGGTTGAGTACTAAAAATCTCGCAATCTTTATTGTGGTAGCTATTTTATATCGCTACAATGAGTCGGAATTGCAAAAAGTAGTGCCTACCGAGTTTGCTGAACCAAATGGACCTTTCGAAGATGATGGAAATTGTTGTTGTTGCTGCTGCTAATGAGATTACTTATGTTCATGAAGACTAAATTTATATATTGAGATATATGTAAGTACTTATTTAGCCATGATGTCAAAGCGTTATAAATGTACCATTATCTATACAACCAATGTGTCTAAAATAAATCTCAAATATTTGATACTCCTCGCTAATAAGAAAAAAAAATTGACGGATGGGTTAAGGCTCAAATTAAAAAACAAATTAGAGATCCTAAATCTACACGTGAATTCTTGATTCAACCACATAATATGAAGTAGTTACTCTTGGAAGAGTAGAATCCCCCCCCCCAGTTTTGATATGCTACTATTGGCTAGTTATCTTTCTTCAGTTGACATTTGGGTCAGTTTTCAGAACATTTATAATAATAATTGAAAAGAATAGAAAGGAAGAAATCACACGAAATTTCCTCACGGCTCTTGAATTGACTTTAAGAAAGTCTTTGCAAGAAAAATGTTTAATGTAAATATATTCTCCTTTAGCCGCGTTAAGGTTTGGTTGACTTGAATGAACCCCCCCCCCCAACCCACGCGTCCAATTTCAGGTCTTGGTTACATAGGGCTGAACCGGTGATTAAAATAATAAATAAAATAAAATAAAATAAAAAGGTAAGAGTAAAGTGAAGAACATATCCTCTATTTCAATCTTCTTTCTTTTTTTTCTTTTTTTTTTTAATGTCCACCCACTTTCAATCTTGATATTCTAAAATGGGAAATTTTAGACACACATTTAATGTAGAATAATGGGGAGACAGTGCAGTATAAAATTTTTGGATACTCACAGTGCTCACGTCAAACGTTTTTCAATGCTAGGTATCAATTGTTTTAATAATTTAGTTTACTTAGATATAATTTGCAAAATATCATTGGAGTTGGACATTTTTCACAATGCGCTTGTGGGTAGATAATACATGGACAGATAATTTACACATTCATAAAATAAAAGGAAATATATAGAATTCTCTCCTTTTTTTTTTTTTTAAAGGAAATATGCAGAATTCTTAGTTCTTCATCAAGAATGTTACAGTACCTGTCGTAGATCTTATGAAAGGCTGAAGTGGAGGTAGGCCCAACAAATGATCCCTACAATAGGGGGACAATTATTTATTTATTTTTTGGAAGAGAGGCTAGCTGTTGGTACCAAAACTCGAACATTTTCATCTTTTTCATGGGAGTAACTTTATGTATTCATTTTTTTTTTTACATTAAAAAGTGATATATTAACTCGCTTTATTGGGTTGATTGTATATATGATCATTGGCTTGGTTGGGAGGTTCATAAACAATCAATAAGAAATGACTAATCACCACCTGGTCGGATTCACAGCGTAGAAGCCGTCATTTACCAGTTTAACATCTTTACTTATTTATGTCACATTAGATTAACGTGTGTCGAATGATGATTACTATATATGAAAAAGTCAAAAAACCGAAGCCAACTGCCATCTCATCTCTTGTGTGTGTGGGGGGGAATAATCCTTCTCGGTCCAAATCACAGTAACCGGACCTGCTTGCCGCTATTCCAACAGCTGTCTCCTTGTTATTATGGTCGAAAAATTGGATGACATAAGTTCTTGCGCCAACCGCATTTCGAAATAGACTCTCTTCAATTCGAAATTTTCAAATATTTAATTATGGCTTTATTTGTTGGAAATTTTCATTATTCTTTTATATTTTGTTTAATCAATGGATTCTCTGCTGCTGTTTTGTCAATACCACACGAATCTTGGAATTGGAATTTAATGCGAATGAATGATTGCAATTTTTAGTGTTTGCCCAAATGCCCGAAAGAAGATTTCCTCCGCAAGAAAGGAAATTACAATCCAGTTTAAGGGTAACTCTCACTGCAGTTTCACAAGATTTTCTTTTAACATGGGACCTCAAGAATTATTACATCCCACTTGATGTATTTTACGACTAGCAGCGTCTTCGAGTCGCTGTCAAGGCATTCGATCCTTGACTGAGCAGATATGATATATTATTCTGGGAGTTCAAGTTGATGTAGTTCCAGTTGAACAAATCAGAGAGGCATATTACAAAAAAAGTCAGCCATCTCTTCTTTATTCATATTAAGGTATGCTTCTTTCTCAAGTCTCAACTTGCACTTATTCCGCGGAGAATTATAAAACCAAAGTTCAAGACTTCTTATTTCTTGTTTACTGCACTGCATAATGTCAACTAATTACACGTTTTGGAAGCTATTACAACTCGTATATTCATCATATAGGGTCCATTTATATATAGAAAAAACATGTTTAATATGCTAACAGGACATGATTAGAAGTTCAATGAACAGGATCTTAAAGTTTAGATTTATACTCTACCTAACCATGCAAACCTAGAAGAATTCTTCCATTCCCTTCTTGTTGACATTCTCTTGCCGCAATCTCTTTAAAAGGAGGGAACTTTAACTATCTATCGTTGTCCCCTGAAGAACCTGTATTTATCTTCTAGAGACTGAATCAAGAATAGCAACTATGTTCACAAGAATTTTAAGTAAGTACAGCCTGCAAACTTTGTTTGTGATTAGCATTTTGCATTTCTGATGAGCACATTCTGATCATAATAATGAGTTTGAGAATTTTCTTGCATCTTTATTTCATCCTACTTTTCCCATCCTCTGTTCTTTCCTCCTCCAGAAAACGTTTGAATGAAAAATCAAATTATTAATTAGCCTCTTGTCGTTTCTTTCTCATTGTAGCACTGGCATGGGCTGACATATTGGCTTGGTATGCCTTATGGATGTTAATGATATACTTAACTGATGTTTGGAAGCTTAGTATGACACATGCTGCAGCGATTATCAATGTATCAATGGGTTTAATTGGCATTTTGCCCTTTGTGATGCTATTCGTTTCAGACGCTTTATTTGGTGATTTCTGGGTGCTCTTATTCTCAACCCTCTCGATTTCTACGGTAATCTCATAGTGACATTCAAATTCTTTTCATTGTTTCTTCCAAGCTCAGCTTATGTTTCTTATACAGAGCACAGATAGAAACGAAGTTTTGTGGTAGTTTAATGGCTAGCCTAAAATATTTTCTTTATCTTTTTATTTTTTATTTTTTTCTGATTACAAGGGGGATGGAGGGGAGGGGATGGTAGGACTCGAACCAGGGACCTCCCGGTAAGGGGTTAAGCCCTTATCCACTGGGCTAAAATATTTTCTTTATCTTATTGTATAAAATCTTCATACATTTTTCATTTCTACATCAATATGTCTAGTAATGAACTGAACTGAGAAAAGCATTATAGTGTTCTTCTAGTTGTTCTTGATGTTTCCTATGAGTTAACGGCTTTATTTATCTGATATATATGATTTTGGTATCAAGGGGATGGGCCTGTTGACGATGTCCACTCCACCAGTTCTAGCAAGCGCCCTCAACACATGCAGTGCGTATGAACCGGATTGCGCAGGCAATGTCCAGCACATACTATTCTACGCTGCTATTGTTCTAATAGCAGTTGGAATTTCTGGTCATGCAATTTCCTTGGGGAATTTCATTGCTATGCAATTTTTGGAAGAAATGAATGACATAAATAGATTTTCAGTACTGACTGTGTATGCTGGTAACATTGGTACATTCATTATCACTACAGTGGCAGTACTAGGACTTCCATTTGTAAAGCCTTGGTCACTTCGATTTGGAATACCAACAATTTGCATGGTCGTGGCTATGGTAATATTCTTGAGTGGTTCGCGAAGCTATACGCGTAATAGGCCAGCTGGTAGCCCGTTGACAATTCTTTTCAGGGTGCTGGTAGCCTCTGCCTCCAAGTTTTTCGTGCCACGGCCTGTTGACATAAACCAGTACTATGGAGTGCTAGAATATTCTGCCGTAGTACATATACTCCCTCCTATTCGTTGTTGGAGGTTCTCTCTCTCTCTCTCTCTCTCTCTCTCTCTCTCTCATGTGCGCGCGCTGCAATACAAGTTCTGCCCCTAGACAAATCCTAGTTATTTATGAAACCCTTGGAAACTATCTTACATGATGTTTAATATCCAAAAATGCAGGTGTTTTGAGAAGGCTGCAATAATATTACCAGACCAGACTCTTGAGCAACAAAAGCAGAACAGATGGAAACTTTGTGCATTGACAGAAGTGAGAAATGCTCAATACATAGTCTACATGATTCCCATGGCAATGGCCTTTGTACTTGGGGGTTTATTATCTTCATTATCACATACCTACTTTATTGAGCAAGCAAAGAATATGAACCACAAGGTAGGAAGCCTGACAATACCCATTACAATCCTGTTCTGGTTCTATGCTCAAGGTAGAGAATATCTCCCCAAAATATACTTTTGGTTTGCCAATTGCGGGCCAAATGCGCAATCCTACGCTCCCATAATTGGCATTTTAGTGTCGATGATGGTCGGGGTGCTATGTTGTGTGACTGCAGCAAGCGTGGAGTCACGAAGGCTAGACGTGGTTAGACAACACGGTTTGCTGAGCAAACCTGATGATTCAGTTCCGATGAGCGTGTTCTGGCTACTTCCACAATATATTCTTCTGGGTGCTGTAGATGGGATTCTTGAAACAAGCACTCTGGCTTTTCTAAATAACTACTTTGTTCCAACATGGAGCCAATTCATGGCTACTTTTATGTATCTTGGACGGGGCTTGGGATGCATTGGGAGTGTGCTGTGTGTGTATGTTGTTGGCAAGCTGAGTGAAGGAGATGGAAATCCGAGTTGGTTCGAGGGAACCATCAATGAAAGTCGACTCGATAAGTATTACTGGACACTGGCATGGTTGATTGCCAGCAATATTGTACCATACATTCTTTTGAGATTTTGGTATTCTCATATGCAGAATAAAGAAGAGAGTGCTCCTGGTGAGACTCAATGGTGTTGCTGTTGTTGAATTGGGTATATATCCTTTGTCTTCCTATTCTCCATTTTGTACTCAGTATGTAAATTAATCAGAACTTTCGTATGTAACACTGCCTTTGCTTCTGATATATAGTAAATCATTGATTGTCTTATGTGTTTCAAGTTTTCAGTGCTATAGAAAAAGCTTGAAAATACCATTATCTTTGGGAATCCATTACTTAATGCAAAACACTTAACTTGTGGCTGGATTTGATCTTTTCAAAGATGATGAATTCAAGAACAGGATCCAATCCTCTATGGCCTCAACCCTTTGTGAATCAAGGGTTTCAGCATATGACCTTGAGCTTGCCAAGCTAGACAACGAAACTTGCTCCGGATGACGCCTTCTAGTAGACACAAATCGAAGAATTCTCACCACCTTCACGGGCATGTTGCGAAAGAATCTCATGGGCAAACATCCTGATCTTCTTATGGGTCTCAAACTCCATATACGAATGACTTTCCTGTTTCCGCCAACTTTTGTGGGACCACCATGTTTCTGGTGGATTGTTGCCTTGCAATTGGTATCTCGATAGAGTCTGACCCTAAACATCGGCGTGCAAGCAAAGAAAAAGTGTGTGCGCGCGCACGCAACGAGAGTTGAGGAGGAATTGGGGAAGAAGACTGGAGACAAGATTGGAGTTAAACCACAAAAAGAATAACAATCTGTCTTCCTTTAAAGGCAAGTATACTAGCTTGACAATTTCAGTGCCACAGGTATGAAAAATAGAAATCCATGCTCAATCAAAGAACCAGTACTGGTCAAATAGGTGGGAGGGACCCTGATAAGAATGGGATTGCATGTTATAATTACAAGGAGAAATTGGGGGTGGGGATATCGGAAATCCCATCTAAATATCAATATCTTTGACTAAAGAATGAACTAACGGAAATATAAACGTTTACTGGGAAATCTTTTGATTGCAGTTTCTCTGTCACTGTTTCACATAAACCCATAAAGACTTTCTGAATTTGGATTGAACATAGAAACTTGAATCAGAGAACATGGTCATAGTCTCCATTAATGATCGCTCACACACAGACAAAATGAAATATAGGAGAAATGCAAGGCCATATTTAAGATAGTCTAATGAATGAATAAACAAGGCCATATAAGATAGTCTAATGCTAAACGTATTTCTTTAAGAATAATGCTAAGTTGCACTAGTCTTAGTGGCAATCTACGTGACATTAATGATAAGTGGCGTTAAAAACATTTACATGTGATCCACTTGATTTGACTTATATATCATTTAATATCACATAAACTTGTGCTAGACATCAATAGTGTTATATAGCATTACTCTTTCTATAAACCCCTTTCTTGTTAAGATAGTACAATGCTAGAATTTTCTTAAAGTATTGGCTAACAGATGCACCAATAAACCAACCGCACATTTTGGCATCCAGTATTAGACTGAAGTTTCTTTCTTTCTTTCTTAATACAAATGAATGCCTTGCTATATAATATGTTCTACCAAATATAATGCTAATATTTTTCCCTTAATTTATCATCATCAATCAGTGCTCCATGCATTTGGAACTTTTACCCTTGACATCCTTGTACATTATGTCATAACTTGGACAATAACAAACGTCTTAAAGACAATGTTTTGTTTAACTTGATAAACTTATCAAAATAGCCCCTGCACTAATTTTATTTCACATTGTTGGCTTTAATCTCTCTGCACTACAATTTCATCAGTCCTGCTACAGCCATAGTTGAAAGTAGAATGTAAATTTCCAAATGTGCAGAATGTTTCTATTTATTTATTTATTCTAACAAATGGCCAGATATGAGAAATGTTTCGTAAATAGGTGGTTGTAACAAAAAGGGTTGATAAGAAGCATTTGCTCATCGAGGATGTGAGATGGACACAGATGTAAGAGGTTCAGACAAAAATGGCAATCCGCAAACTGTGGAACAACTCTAGTACATATTCCAAAAAAAAAAAAAAAATCTACAACAGCAAAGAGATCCTGATGATCATAGATGGATCAATCTGATTCTAACCTTGCAATATACTGGTCGTAGTACTTTGCAGCACGTTCTAAATCTCCAAGCTCGGTATAACAATCAGCTATTGCTCCATATGCTTCTGTATTTCCCGACTCCTCTCCTTCTCTTTGAGAAATTTCCAAAACCAGAGAATGGTACTTGATTGCTTCCCGGTACTTACCCTGCCGTTGCAGTGATGCCCCTGAAAGATGAATATGATTTTCTTAGGAACCAAACTATTACATATTACATGTGGCAATTGAAAGATCTAAAAGGTAATCCACAGAAAAGTGTCTATATGAAGAGAGAGATCAAAAACAAAAAGACTGTGCGAATGCAGATAGAGCACTATCAAAGAAACAAGACTGGTTTCCATCCTTCTTTGGGTACTTTATTTCTAGACTTGAAATTTATATTGTATAAAAAATTTCCGGAAAAGCAGAAGCACCTGAACAATGATCTAAAAGAGAAAACTGACATACCTAAGCCCCTTGCTGCCTTCTTTTCCTCAATTGGATCCTTTAGGTTCTGGGAAAGCTCGAGGGCGGACATGAACTCCGAAAACGCACTCACAGGATCTTGATTTCTCAGAAAATTCTTTCCATTTTTTAGTTGAGAAATTAGGTCCTGCTTCTTCGGATCAACAATTACTTCACTCTCTGCTATCCTACCACTAACAGGAGCATAGCTCAAACTGGGTGCGTAAGATTCAATCTTAGCTTGTCTTCTCAATGCTGTATTGATTTGGCGCAGCTGTTCATTCAGTCGCTTCAACTCTCCTCTTCTCTGTCGTGCGAGTAATCCTGCATTTACAATACAAAATGAACAATCAAAGAAATGAAAAGCAAAACCTAAAAAGAAGTAAAAGGTATAGCTCTTTGTTTCTAAACATGTCTGCATGGGTTCTTTCCGGTAACTGGAAAATTAATCAGTTCGAAAGTAAAACTTATTTTGCTGTCATAATAAATAAATTAGTTATTTCCAATTTTGATCAATAAAAATTGTCTTATTTCTATATCTTATTTACTTAAAAGAAAACTTAATGATGGTATGACATGATTAGCCCAACTTGCTAACTATTTGGTTACTAACTATTTGGTTACTACAGAGCTTGTGAAAAAACTATCAACTTACAGAAACCAAGCTGAACATGACCTGCAAGCACCTTACCTCCAACAGTTGCTCCTACAAGGGCAACAAAAAGCAACAATGGCATATTGAAAAAAGAATTCTCAGCTGCACATGTTTCTGCAAGTGCTTCTGGAGAAGTAGCGAACATTAATGAGTTTGCCATGATAAGTGTCGCTGCAGGGAATCTTGTAAACACTCTTTCCTATCAAAGTAAATTAACAGAATTAATGTCTCCATTGACTATCAATTGTAAGTACAAAGAATACTATGATATATTAACTTAGAATAAATAAATGAATGTTTCCCAAGTACAAATATTTGAACTTATTTTTTTGCAATCATATTAAGCTAAGTAGTCAGTGCATTAACTAATGAATTAAAATTAGAAAATTTATTTTTTAAAAATAATCTTAAAGTCCTTTTCGTCCTATGAAACATCCACAATTTTCTCTCTACATTGATAGTCCGGAAAACAATACCCTCTGTTTCGCATTCCAAAAAGGCTTGTAACTTAGGAATATGATTATATGAATATAGTTATAAAAATCATCCTTTTGATTTCAATGCTCTACATTTTGTATTTAGAACAACAAATGCAACTTCAAAGGATCTAAGAATTGTCTCAAGTTATCCAAGGTTAAGCCACCAGATTTGCCAACTTCTATGAGCCTAAATCACGGCCATCAAATTCTTAAGCTTACTTAAAAAATATACAGTTATTCTACCATATAGCTAAAGTGGTAAAAACATGATCCTAATATTATTCAATAGTCCCATCCGCAAGCTTGGACTCCCACACAATAGAAGCGTACAAAGTTACTTCTAAGTAACCTTTTGCCAAACATGTTTGAGCTTTTCTCGAGCAAACACTTTTCCGGGGTTTTTTGGGTTCTAACTTAGTACTTTAAAGAATATCTGTATTCACTACCCCAAACATGAAAAACATGACATGCCATCTTCCCTTAGGATGAAATACACAGCACACCCGATATCTAGTTAGAGCCCAAACTGCTGCTTTGAGGACTTTTTCCCAAGTTCTTTGCATTCAAGATCTTTGAAAGCACTCAACTATTCCAACTTAGATATCAGGATTATGTCTTATAACTTGTTCCTGGTCCAAGGTATCAAATTAACATAGCCAAGAATCCTTCATTCTCTTTCCTCCCAGAGTCATACAAAACAAAAGTTCAAAAGCATTGGTAGCTATTTTTTTGCAACTGAATCCAATTCGTGTTCATTTTTTATCATTCATTTTCAAGAATTGTGAGCTACACTCGAAAGATAAAGTCAATTCAAACCGCAAGGAAACATCAAAACAATTAAGGAACAACAATTTACTCTAAGCTGAAATTACAGTAAGATTTCAACACTTCACAACTGAAAATGGAACACAAGAACCAATTAAGGACTAATATGCAGAGGAAACCTGTAGCAAAATCAAAGTATCCAAATGAATCTGCCTCGAAAGCAAGATTTTTACCATTCAATCAAATCACCTAAAATCTAAAATTAAATATAAACACAAACTTCCCGCCAAAAATCAAGAAATAGCTCTTTATAAAGCACCTTGAAACCAACAATGGTGAGCATTTCATGCTTAAACACTCCATCTTTAGATTTCTTTAGTCAGATTTCTGCTAGCACCGCAGGCATCGGCATTTGAGCCAGAGAAAGTGGCAAAGATTGTGCAAGACGAAATGGGTTTTGGCAATTGTAGGGTTTTGACAGCCGCCGGGGAGAATCTGCAGAGGAATTGAGTGTGGGTGTGCCAAGGACTCCATGAGAGAAGCCCCTGCTTCATCAAAGTACTCATCTTTTTCGTTCTATCTGTAAGTGAATCTTCGTTTGTTTTTTCTTCATATTGATATTGATGATGGTATTTCTCGTCTTTTGTTATCATATTTAATTTTAAGGGTAATTTTCATTTTAGGTCCCCAACCTTTTAATTTTATATTAATTTTATCTCTATTCTTTTTTTAGCCTACTAAGCCCTTAATATTTCATTTATTATTGTATTATATCTCCAACATCACTCTTCATTCCCAATGACCCCCTATCAATATGACTATTATACTCTTAATTCTTATTTCCGCTATAGGTCTCTAACCTTTTAATTTTTACACAATTTTATTCACATTATTTTTTTGGCTCATGAGGCCCTTAACCTTTCATTTATTGTCATGTTACATCTCTAATTACACCTTTCATCCTCAACATTTGAATTATTAATGTTAATTCAAATTAAAATTACCATTATATATTTAATTATTTAGATAAAAATAAAAATTAAAGAATAATATAAAACAAGAACTTCACCCATTGTAACCCATAGTGATAACCAAAAAAAAAATAAAAAATAAATAAAAAAAACTTGATCTATATCAAACTTGATGGATACCAAATCCACGTAAAAAATAAGTTTCCAATTCGAGAATCTGTGTAATAGATCGTATTGGATTTTTCGATTCATCACATATCACGTAGCAGATATGGATTATGATAGATAAAAAAACCATTTTCAATTTCCAAAAATGAAATTGAACCTTAATGTGCTAATTCTAATTTTTTGGATTCATAATTGGTGGATTAAATCAGATAGAAACGGATAATAAATCAGGTGTAAATTAGGGTGAAAATCATAAAAGAGAGACAAGAAATAAAATTAGAATTAAAGTATTTGGGTTATGTTTATTTTTTATAAATCAGAAATTAATTTTTTTGAGCGAATTTACCTAATCCGTGTCAACTATATGATTTGTGCTAGATCAAGAAACTGGATCCAATTCGTTACCTTGATACTTAGATCGATAACTTTTTTCGACACGGATTTGATATCTATCGAAACAGTTATATATTGAGTTTTTTTATTATCACTATTTCCAACTATTGTCTCTTATTTTATATTATTATTTATTTTTTATTTAAATAATTAATGACATTAACAGTAAAAATTAAAATTTAAGGTATGAAAAATCTTAATGGGGCATATAATACGATAAAAAAAATGAAAGATTGAGGTTCCTATGAGCTCAAAAAGTAATGAGACAAAAATTATAAAAATTGAAAGGTTGGAGGCCTATAGTAGAAATAAAGAACTAAAGGTATAATAGTCATTTTGATAGGGTTAATGGAAAAAATTGAAAGGATATGGGCGAAAAGTGACTTTGAGAATATAATACGGTGATAAATGAAAAATTGAAGGCTTAGTATGCCCAAAAAAAGATTGGGGACTAAATTAATACAAAATTAAAAGATGAGAGACTTAGAGTAAAAATTACCCTTAATTGACATTTAATTATTTTTTAAAAAACTATATTGTTTTTCCTTTTTGAAAGTAAAATAAAATATTGGTTTTTCTTTATTGTTTTGTTGTTACTATATTAGGGAGTGCTTTTCCAAAATCCCATAGAGATTTTATAATAAAACCTCTCGTCTCGTATAACGTGTATAGATGCACGTAATTTGTATTTTAAATACAAATGATATTCATAAAATACACATAGCATATATCTATACACACAACATGATGTGTGAAGTTTTGTTACAAAATCTCTGAAAGTTTTTTGAACATTTTCTTTATATTAGGATGGAATTTTTATTTGGGAAGAGGATCGAATTTTCATGATGAAAATAAAGCCGTTTCTAGCTTTTTGTACTTGAAAGGCAGAAAAGCTCCATAACGTATAGCGGGGAAACAAATATAACGTAGAGAAAAATTAAAAGAATATTATTGATGATCCAAAAAAATGTGAATACAATGGGGTTTTTAAATATAAGTGTCACAAGACCTTAACCATACTACTAATTAATTACAACTAATTCTTTAACAGTTAGATTTGCGTAGACAATTACAAGAATTAACTTACCTGGATCATTAGATATATGTGACTATCTAGTAATAAATATGGACAATTAGACATGCTATCAAGTAATTATTCCTTTAAAATAATTTCCGA